>JAEQBH010008374.1:0-77818 GCA_016808115.1 Tetrastigma voinierianum
AATCAATAAACCCATAATCACAGTAAATTCGTAGCCAAAAATGAACAAGATGTTGCAAATTACTACGGGGAAAGATCAATTCGACTACAACGTTTACTTAATGGGCGGGTTCCTCAATTACTGAATCACACGGTGACATCGCCGATCAAAAGAATAAGCTGCGATTGGCGAAATAATCGAATCCCGAAGAATTTGTGCGGACTTGATGCATTCAAGTAGTAATTTGAAAAAGAAATTAGATGCATTCGGCTTGATCAAAAGCGATAACATTCGGATCCACACGAGAAAAATAATAAAAGCGAAAAAAAAATACGAGGCAAACATCTGCATAAAACAAAGAAAAGAAAAGAAAAGAAAGAAAGAAAAGAAAAGAAAAGAAAGAAAATAAAAGTGAAGCCTAGGCTACGGATCTCTCATTTGTCATACTCAGGCCTGCTTTACTATTACAGGTAGGTGCGTATTTATAGGGTTTTTCAGTTGGGGCCCCTAATCCCAATATAACTGCTTTGTGGTTGAGAGTAGCGGGCCCAGTTGCGCTCGATTCTGCGTCCTCGGATTACTCTTGCCGAACGCATCAGACTCATGTCGCAGCATTGACTTAAAGTTACGCATCCTATGAACTGGTCGTTCATGTCCGCGACACCCGCTATGCTTTTGCGGGTTTCGATTGATCGGCGGCGTGTCGCGACATCATGGCCTTATCGCCCGACATCCATTCTAGTCCTTTGCGGTCTTCAATGGTTGTTCACGATGTCAGCGACATCAGGGATGTTCTCGGCGACGCTGGGCTCAATCCACACCCTTCCGCGGTTTGTCATGATGGCGCGACCTCGGTTTTCATGTCAGCGACATCACTTAATCTTTAGCGTAAGGCTACCTTTGGTTGTTTTTGATGTCGCGACCTCAGTTTTATATCGCGACATCATTCCTTTAATTTCTGCTCCTCCTTGGTTGCCTAAGGCACATTGTTTCTGCCGCGGCTAGCATCAAATTCCTTCACTTTCTTTGATGTCACGACTTGAAGCGGAATTTGTCTCGGACCCACAAGCGCATCAATGACTCGAAATCGATTCTTTTCATTTACTGCTACGCCAGTGGCGCACTTTTATTCCACGCTATTACGCATTTTTCCTCTTGCTTTTTCTTCTTTCTTCCATTCTACCTTTAATATGATAAAATTTGAGTTCTTCGTATTCACATGAGTAATTGTCTCTTTTGATATGAAAATTAAGCAGAAAAATGGACTAAAAATAGATGACTTTTAAGCTCATCATGCATATGAAGGCAGGTATGTCAAACTGTAAATGAAATCTAGATGAAATCGAGCCCCTAATTATCCTTATTACCTACCCGATTATCTCGACCTCACATTATAAGCCTAAAAGACCTAATTGATTATGAAGAAGGTGAGTATATGCTTACATTAGAGTGGATACATTAATATGAAAAACAAGCATATGGGACTTTAAAGAATAAAGGAGGAGCATATTATGCGAGTAATATCCCGGAGATTAACTAATCTACCAGGGGAAAAGAGAAGACCGTCACACACTCACAAATCAGGGTGGAATATTTGAATTGTATACACAATAGAAATTACTGGGCTTTTTAGTGAACTTAATTGAAATCTTTTTTATTCTAGTTTGGAAACATATTTAGAAATAATTTCACAACTAATTTATGTTCCTACCAAATTCTAGATTCTACCATAAAAATGTCCTTAAAAATTGAGAGCTAAATTGTTTGAGGGCCAACCAGCATTTCTTTTCTTTGGCAGGGACAAGCAAAACTTTAAGTTTTGACGAATTTTATGAGTCCTAAACTCATCTATTTATATCCATTTTTCTGGAATAATTTTAAAAGTTTATAATTCAGGTTAATGTTGAATTATGGAAAGTTCACCAACTTTTTGGTTTGCATGTTTTTAAATGAAAATGGCTGTTCAACAAAAAGAAAAGTGGCGAGCAAGGAATTATGCATTGCGGCCGGTTTCGAATGTCATGACAAAATCCCAAATGATAAGCAGGAGTGATTAGCGCCCAAAAAGTGCAATTTTGGGCCTATTCGAGGATAGGTTTGGGTGCTTTTGCTCGCACTAATCATATCAATTAAGCCAACTGTGCGGGTCCACTTGTTTCCACTAATGCCATTTCGGGTGTTTTGGTTAGTTTCGCGGGGTTTTGCGGACTTGAAGCAGCAAGCTTGGCTTAGTATTGGTGTTGAATCACGAGATTCCTCGATGATTTCACCCAGTAGAGCGATGAAATATAAAGATTTAATGAAATGAAAATGAGTGATGAACAAGGGTGCGATAGGGATCTGATGTGCGGAAACGGGATGCGAGCAATTCGGGAAATTTCGCTATGATTCTGAAAATTTAAGTTGAAAGACTATTTGCCATAGAAAATTTCGCAATCCTAAACGAGAATTGGGAAATTTCGCAGGCTAAGGGGGAATTTGGCTAGCTAGAAATATTCATTAACCTAAGCGAAATTAACCAGTTTAAATATCTCCACCTAAATTTAAGCTAGGCTAATGAATTGTGCTTTTGAAATTCTTCAGTGATGTGAGGGGTACACCATTCATATCTAAACAGATTTATTCAAGTAAAATTTTCAATGAGCTAAGCGAGGAATTTTATCCTCTTGTGAAATTCTCCTCATAAGCGAAAATGCACATATGTGGATTTTTGTGTAATTAAAGCGCAAATGACTACGTTTTGGTGTATTTACCACCTTGTCCATATTAATAATATTTACCCCAGGCATTCTTGTATTTTCACACTTTTTGGGTGGACTATATAAACCCCCATGAATTTTGTAACCCTAATTTTTTAGCGTGACTTTTCATTTTATAAAATTCACGGCTTTCATTTTAGGGTTTCATTTGCTCTCTTCTCTCTCCTCTTTCTTTTATTTTTCTAGAGTGCGAGCACCGCTTAGGGATGATGACTCAAGGGACAGCCTTAAACCTCATGGCTTTGAAGAGGGGTGGCTAACAGTTTTGGGGTTGTTGGGGTTGTCATCGTGCTTTAAATGATCTAATTCTTGCATTTATGGTTCATACCTTCCAAACTAGGTTTAATGCCATTTAATGTTGTTCCTTTGGTGATACTTGCAATGCTTTAGGGTTCGTGCATGCTTAATGCTAGATGCCTTGATATCAGCTAGATGCCATTCTGAGCCCGAAATGAGGTTGAATGATAGGGTTTTAAAACTGAATGGGACTTTGAATGCTTAGTACTTGGTTTGACTCAAATAGGAGTGATTCTAGGGTTAGGTTTTATAGTTAAACAAAGATCTGGTTTTGGCTTTGTTATGTCACTTGCCTAATACAAGGAAATAACCCGAGGGGACACTTCAATAGCCCGTGTTATCAAGCTAGTGACCCAAGCCTTCAAGGTTACCGTTTTACACTTCACTTTAACCATTTCAGTCAGTCAGTGAACATACAACCTCCCCTGTTTTTAACCAAATCCAAAAATCCAAACTAAAGCCTCACTAATTTTCAAACACTAATCTGAATCGACCGTGGGATGAAAGCGCGTCACAAAAGTGTTCGACCACTACAGGTACTCTCTTTACTTGATAGCATTCTGGCGATGGGAGAAGGCCTATGAAATAATTTTGTTGATTCCAGCTCACTTCCGTGGCGCAGTCAAAATGAAGTAGTTAAGGAGGTTGATTCTTACAACTACGTATGATGAGTTAGAATGTACTTGTAATCCCTCGATACAGTGTAGGTAACCTTTTAGACCCTTTTGAGTTTCGATTCTTTATGCTTTGCAGTTTCTACTACTTGGCGATTCTTGCCGCTGACCTGTTTTCTTACGGTCGGTTGTTTGGACTAACGTAAGCACTTTTTTGCAGCTTGAACATACTCTTTGTTGTGTTTCATTTTATTATATGAGTGTTTATGCGTGACTGCAGGACAGAGAGGGATATCGGGTGGTGCAAAGTGAGTGCACCCATTTGAACAAGGGAGTGGTATTGCACGGTGACCAAATGGATCCACTACGAGGAACGACAAAGTCAACAAACACCTCCCATGAATCAGCAGCATACGGATCGATGAGAGGGAATGCATACACCCTCCTGAGTTGGTGCCCTCTGCGTCATACCTCTGCTGAGGATGTGGTGAGACCCTACCTAGTACCTGGCACCACTTTCATGGTGTGATGAAATCCATGTTCTATCTGGGTTTGAGAGTATGCACTACCTTCAAGGAAGGTATAACCGACATGGAGTTGCTCAAGCTGAAGGCATTTCCATTGACCCTCAGGCAATGTGACTCATGACTAGTAAGTGAAACGATTAGAAATTAAGCCGATCTTGTTTGAATTTTTGAAGAAATTCTTTAGTGCCACAAAGACAGCAGGTTGAAGGCTGATCTACACTTACTCGGCCTATGACAATGAAATTCTACCAATCTTTGGGGAGAGATTCATGGATACCATCGGTCTTGTCCACATCATGGGTTGATACGGATGTTAGTGAATCATTTACATAATGGTATGTCCCCTACCATGAAGCAATTACTAGAAACCATGTGTGGAGGTGATTTTCTGAGCAAAAACCCGGATGAGGCCATGGATTTCTTGAGTTATGTGGCTGAAACTTCCAAGGGTTGGGATGAGGCCAAACCCAGAAAGGTGGAAAATGAGGCCCTCGACACACAGGGAGGTACACACTTTCGGACATATGGAAATGAAAGCAAAGTCTCAGCCTTCGCTAGGAAGGTGGAGGAGCTAGAAGGAAAGAGCTCCATGAAGTGCGGCGGTGGCCGAAAACCTTTGCCGCAGGCCAACCTATTCACCAGTTGTCAACCCACTGCCAATCCAGGAGAACATCATCCATTTATCATTCGAAGGATTTGATGTGAGAATATGCAAATGTTGTAGGTCAATACAGCTGGCCTAATACCCCATATGAATACCTACAATTCCAATTGGAAAAATCACTAACTATCACGAAACCTAATCCCCCTGCCTATGTTTTGGTGTGAAACCGATTTGGTTCTGTCTCATAAAATATATCATCCTTATAGTTGAATGACGTCTTTAGATTTGGAGCAGATGCAGTTGAGACAACTTTGTGAAGACAAAGAGGATCAAATGCACGATTAGCCTGAAAAGTTGATCTTTTGTAGGAAGCGACACAGAACAAGAGAATAGATGGGCTTGAGAGCAATCTTAATCAGAAAATAGACAACTTGCAGTATTCGATCACAAGATCCAACATATATGTGGAAGTACGGGAGAGGAAGGTTCCTTCCCAGAGCATTGCCAAATCAAAGCATGAGGTAGGTTCATCCTAGCAATTCGGGAATGGATGAGGTCGAGGCTATAATCACCTTTGAGGAGTGGAAAGAGGTTGATCAGCCCCCCGATGCCCCGAGCCGGTTGAAACCAAAAAAGGGAGAAAATTGGGCGAACACATTTTCCTGAAGGAGGACTCAATGAAGCATTGCATGCAACCTCCATTTCATGCATAAGAAGCAAAGGAAGAAGGCATCCCGACGAGGCGAGGCATCTACAGAAGTCCTAAGGCGGTGAAGGTGAACTATACCTTTTGGACATCATCAAACAAGTCCTGCACATGCAAAGTTTTGAAGGATCTTTGTCTGATCAAGAGAAGGGTTGAGCATTGAGAAAAAGGCATTTAAGCGAGCAAAAGTTAGTGCCATAATCCAAAGCAAGAACCCGATCAAATACAAGGATCCGGGATCTCCGCGATTTCGGTTAACATTGGTGGGACTTGCATAGACAAGCAACGCTGGATTTAGGAGCCCGGTGTAAACCTGCGCCATACTCGATTGTATAGCGGTTAGGTTTGGGAGAGCTTAAACCAACCAACATCACCCTAACCTTAGCCGATCGTTCAGTGAAAATACCAAAAGGGATAGTGGGATGTGTTGGTAAAAGTAGATAAGTTCTACTATCCGGTGGATTTCGTGGTTCTCGACCGCGGAGACTGGAGGCGGGGGAGCCTTAATCAAGTGCCCGTGTTATGATGGAGTAGGCCATTTAAATCCATCAAATGCCATTATCAATTGCGAAATGGGGTCATGCGACTCACATTTAGCAACGACGCTGGGCTCAACATTTTCCACTTTTAGGCAACAACCCGAGTTGAGGATGATGGGAACCGTCGGTGAAGTTTGCACGAGGTGCGCGGGTAGGAAGGCATGATACTAACAGGCATCGGGGAAGAATTGATGGAGAACAATGAAGCGGTTAATGAAGAATCCTACCCATTCCTCTGCCAGTGATCGACCAGTGCCACTAGAGACCAGGTTGCCCAAAACAATGGAGCCTAGCATGAAGACACCTGTAGCACACACCACTGCATGTGTGGAGGAGCTTCTCCTATTGGACCCTCCTTGAGATCCAATGGCTACGCAACTGGGAGTGGTTCCTGCAGGAACCTGGAGACCACTCAGGGAACTGTTGAAATTTTACTTTATATTATTTTAAGTCTTCTTAATTTGGGTTTTTAGTGGTGCCGCTACTTTTACCTATTTTCTTTTCAAATATTTTCGCATTTTACAACATCTTATCACAATTTTTGTTTTGAAATGTTGCGGGGGTTGCGATCTGGGAAGAATCTCATTTCCTCTGCATTGCGGTCGTCTGCGAGTGCTTTATTCTGACCATGCATTCCCTCACTAGTTTCAAACCCAGTTCTGTTTCATCTTCTATTGGAGGTACCACACAGTTTCTTTTTGAAAAAGCTGATAATTTTGTGAAATATCTTGACATAGAAATATACCATGCAGCTACATTTTTCTACACTTTTGCAAATCATTCGATACCTATATTTTGGTATTTCTCTTGCCTTTAGTTGAAAAATTGATACATGTATTACCTTAATGTTAAGAACAATTCCATGCATGATTTAGTTTTGGTCGATTGAGATTTGTATGTTCAACCTCGAACTTTCCCTTTAAATGATTCACACACTTGCACACAGTTGTACCAATAAATTTGTGAAATTATGTACCTCCTTTCACTTTGCAAGTCGGCCCACTAAAAACTGTTGACGACCCCATAATGAGTTAGTTTACCTATGTTTGAAGGCTAATGTAGTCTTCTAAAGGAAAAGAAGAAAAAGCGAAAAAGAAAGAAGAAAGAAAGAAGAAAGAAAAATAAAAGCCGTCTGCTTTGCCTTGAAACCCGAATAAGGTCCGAGGGGTATATGGCGAAAGCCTTTTAAGCCCGTTGCCCTAAACCTTAGTTGGTTGGGAGTTATCGACTTAGTGTTCATTACATGGGTGGATGGGTAGAGTTTAGCGTGTTGTAGGAGCTCAATTCTCGAAGTCATTCGGAGTCCGGGGTGAAACCTGCAGAGTTTGTGGTCAAGTGATCCTTTTGGCTTGATGCCCTAAACCTTAATTGGTTGGGAGTCATGTGGTGGACCCCCGTTACGGACTTTGGTGAAGTCGAGTCTTTAGCATTGCACTACAATTTAGTCAAGTAAAGAAATAAGTGTGTAGCTAATCCTATTTAGGTTGTTCAACAGTTTAAGGCCATGGAATTAGCTAGGTTGGGGGGAGGGAATAATTTTGCAGTTTATTGGCTCAATCTGGTTACATTAGGAATCATTAGATTTTGGTGAAGTGGGTTGATTTCACAGGATCCCGATGTTGGCCTACAACTTGTTCTTATATGGTTCTGTTCTCTCTCATATCGGTTTCAAACTAGGTCTCAATTGTTCATTTTTAAAGGTAATGCTTATCTGTATAGCCACCTTGCAGACCGTATACACTTTTGTAAAATCCAACGCATGCATGTCCTTATTATTTTAGCATTGCTAAGGGACTAGCGTGTCGGTTAGGGGTGTGATTAGCGCCCGAAAATGCAATTTGAACCCTGTCGGGATGGAACTTTGGGTGCTTTTTGAGCACTAATCATATCAATTAAGCTAACTAATGTGTGCATGTCCACTTGGTTCCACTAATGCCATTTCGAGATTATTTTGGTTAGTTTTGCAGGTTTTTGAGGACTTCAAACAACGAGCTTAGCTTCGTATTGGTGTTGAATCACGAGATTCCTGGTGATTTCAGGAACCGAGCGATGAAATATAAAGATTCAATGAAGAAATGAAGACAAGTCATGAACAAAAGTGCGATGAGAGGATGCGGTGTGCGAGGAACGGGATGTAGAGCAATTCGAATTTATTTATGATTGCGAAAATTTTATTTGGGATTGTGAAAATTCCTAACCATAGCGAAAATTTCGCAATCCTAAGCGAGGAGTGGGAAATTTAAGCTAGGCTAAGCGAAATTTCGCTAGGCTAGCGAGGCTAGCTGGCTAAGCGAAAATCACTTTGTGCCCTAGCGAGGTGTGAATTTTAGCTATCTCACTATAAATTTAGCTAAGGCTAGCGAAATTTCGTATCATAGTCGCTTTAATTGATAAGCGAAATTTTCCAATTTGGCTATCTCTGTCTAGAGCCTTTGCTAGGCTGTGAGATTTAAGCTGGGCTAGCCCCCAATTATCACCCATAGAGAAAATGGGCATATACTGTGATTTTTGTGTAATTAATGCCAGCGACTACGTTTTGGTGTATTACCGCCTTGTCCGCTTTTGTAAGCCAATATTTTGACATTCTTGTATTTTCACACTTTTTGGGTGGACTATATAAACCCCCATCAATTTGTAACCAAGCAATTTTTGCAGCAACTTTTCATTTTATAAAATTCCGCAGCTTTCATTTTAGGGTTTCATTTGCTCTCTTCTCTCTCCTCTTTCTTTCATTTTCTAGAATTTGCGAACACCCCACTTGGGGATGACAACTCCAAGGGATGCTTGAAAACTAAGCCTCATAAGCTGTGACAGGGAGGGTGGCTAGCTTGGTTTTGGGGTTATTTGCGAGGTTGTCCTCATGCTTTAAATGATAATTTACATTTATGGTTCCATACATTTCAAACTAGGGTTTAATGCCATTTAATGTTGTTCCTTTGAGTCGATACTTGCCATGCTTTAGGGTTGATGCATGCTTAATGCTAGGTCTGTGATATCCTTTAGATGCCATTTACGAGCCCTTTGATGAGGTTGAATGATAAGGTTTAAAGGCGAGATAGGACTTTGAATGCTTAGTACTTGGTTTGACTCAAATAGGAGTGGTTCTAGGGTTAGGTTTTATAGTTAAACAAAGATCCGGTTTTGGCTTTGACTATATGTCACTTGCCATAATACGAGGAAATAACCCGAGGACACTTCAATAGCCCCATGTTATCAAGCTAGTGACCCAAGCCTTCAAGGTTACCGTTTTACACTTCACTTTAACCATTTCAGTCAGTCAGTGAACATACAACCTCCCCTATTTTTAACCAAATCCAAAAATCCAAACTAAAGCCTCACCGATTTTCAAACAACGTCACGAATCATTCGTGGGATGAAAACCCCATCCCGTGTTCGACCCTGGGCCAGCTATCTTTGCGGTAGCTTGACTACGTAGGAGGATTTATAGGAAACAAATTTTGTTGATTCCGCTCTCACCCTCTGAGTATGGCACGAATCAAGGGAGTTATGTCGTAGCAAGGATTAAAGTGAATTCGATCCATAAAAGAAGACTATCGCGACATAGTACATAGGCGATTGATTTATGTCAGACATTGATTTTATGTCGCGATAAAGGCTGGAGAGAGATTCATGAAGAAGAATGTCGACATTCTAACCATGTCATGACTCGATCAAGCATGGCAATGAAACTCATGTCGACATCTCACAACTATTTCAGAGCATAAAGGAATTGAAGATACTTGAGAAGAGCTCTGTCATGACAAGAGACAACTATATCACAACACAAAATCTATAGTCAGCTTTGAAGGGTAAGAAACTCCGTCGCACTAGAGAAATTTTATGTCGTGACAAAAAATAGAAAAACAATGAGACAAATCAAGACAAAGTGCTTGCGACAAAATTTTCGATGTTGCTATAGACATTTCATCTTATGACAAGACCAAGGTAGATCTATGTTGCGACACAACATTCAGAGTCAACAATGAAAGATAAGAAGACTCTGTCGCGATAGAAAATTTTTAAGTCGTGACAAACACAACATGAGGCTAAAGTGAACTCTATTACGGCAGAACAACTCTTATATGACGAAAGAAGATATTTAAAGAAAACAAGACAAAATTCTTTGTTGGGATAATAAAATTTCTTGGTATAAAATTTACGTCATGGAAAGTTTTATGTTGCGACAAGAAACGGAAGAGACATGAGATCAACCAAGACATATATGTCACGACAAAGACTTCAATGTTGCGACAAACAGTTCAGCCAACGACCAGGAGCAATGACGATTAGGTCGAGACAAAGAAAAAGTCTGTCGCAATAACAGACCAGGTGCAATTGTGAGAAACTTTGTAGCGACACAAAAATTCTATATCGCGACACAAAGCAGCGCAGCAGAAAGACACTTAGTCATGACAAAGAATTTGATGTCGCGACATACTATTCAAGTATTGAGCTCTGAGGAGATTGAGGTGTCGCGACACAAGAAAAGCTTTGTCGTGTCATAAACTAGACAACCTACGAAGATCTATGTCGCGACATTGCCAACTTATGTCGCGACATTGCCAACTTATGTCGCGACAAAATTTGAGAAGAGAGGATAAAAATATGTCACGTGAAACTACGTACCATGGCAACTGAGATCTTGGGCGACAAAGATGAAAACTTTGTCTCGACAAAACTTTCAATGTTGCGACAAAGTTACTAATTGGGCCATAATTTATGGAGATCCACAATTAGTTCCTAGAAGTGAGGCCCATCATTTGAAAATCTATAAATAAACACATCTAGGGCACTGTGCATAGCTTCCGCCAAACCAGGAACAAGATGGCGAACTCTTGTATATTATTTTTCTTTTATTTTCTTTTCTTTTGTTTATATTTTAGAGTAGCATTTTAGTTAGTTCTTTTGGTCAACAGTGTTGGTGAAAGATTGGTGGTTTGTGTAAATTTTGTTTTTCATTCTTGTACGATTAAATGAATTTAGGAAATTTTACGGAGTTCGGTTACATATGGGGTTAGTCACTATTATTTGGCAGTCCCGACTTTGGCCCGAGCTCCAGCATCTGGTAATATATGGTAGCTTGGTGAGACTTATCTTGGTCGTTCATTTTGGATATTTGGGTTGTGATAAAAAGAGTGGATTTTAGAGAGAAAATAAAAATAAAAATAAAGCATAAAGTAAAATTAGGAAGAAAATAAATGTAAAAATAAGAAATTCCTTGGAGTTCCAGGTCATTAGGTTTCAGGTTCCTTAGGCAAAGGAGGGGTTTTCCTTGGTCTTTTCCTCGCGTGGGAGGATAACCTATAGTTATCTCCCGAATCGATTCTTGGTTTAGCTATAATAAGCGGCCACTAAATAAATATCCTTGAAAAATGGTATTTGTTTCCAGTGCTGGTCTCGAGAGCAATTGAAGAACATCTTCAATGGTCTATAAGTAAATCAGCCCGACGAACATCACTAGATATAGCAATAGTATCAATGAAGGCCACGAGCTTGCAAATACTAACCATTCAAGGTGAATCGGAGGGGGATCGAACCTAGGATTTGAAGGAAATAAAAACATCACCTTAGATAAGCCTTCCAATAACCTATAAATGATAACTAATGAATGTCATTGATCTTGTAGCATACAAAATACTATGAGTTTGATAACATGTTTAGGGTATAAAAAAATTAAATTGCATTTTTTTGGGGTTTAAATTGATAAAAAAAATTCAATAAATAAGGGTAAATTAGTAATTTACCAATTCAGGACCCAAAGGTCATAAATAAAGAAGTCAATATGCCAAAGTGGAATAATGGGTTAAGTTGAAGTGTAAATGAAAGAGAGATGAAGGACCAAATAGCAAAAATGGGGAAAAAAAACTTAATTAAAAGTGAAGGCAGACTGAGGCCTTAATCTTGTAAAAGAAAAGACCAAAAGTGGTCTTGTAAATTAGGAGGCTTCTCATTTTCACAAGGGAGAAAGAGAGACATGGGTAGAGAGGAGAAGAAGAAGGCAATTCCTTGGTGTTTTCTCTCCATATTGTAGAGATCTTGTTTGGTTCAAGAAGAAGAAAGAAGAGGCTTGTAAGAGATTAAGGTAAGGAAACCTAACTAAAACCCCTCTTTGCTTGTGTTTGGGTTTGGAGAAAAATACCCTAACTTTGTGTAAAGTGTTATTGGATGGTTTTAGTTCAGTTTGAAGGAGCTTTGTTTAGGTATTTGTTTTAATTGGTTTGGATTGGTTTTGAGGAATTTTTGTATAAAGGGAAATAATGAAGTTTCAAAGGGTTCTTTGTCAAAAAATTTTCAAAACCCTTGTTTTTGTTTTGGCTATAAGTTAAGTTATAATCATCCAAATTGAGTGATTCCAATTAGTAAAGAACCATAAGATTTAGAGCTACAAATGTATAGAAGGTACTAGGAGCAAATTGTAGCTTGAAGGCTCCTGAATATGGGCTTAAATGTGAGTTTCGGGTAGCTGATAGGTATGCTCTGTTTTGAGTGTAGTTGTAAATATTTTAGCCGTAGGACTGGGTTTTTCTATTTCATCCGAGTGAGTTATTCAAATTATGCTGGGTAAACTAGACTTCTAGGGGAATAATTTAATGTAAGGAAGTGTTTACAATTTTTAACCTCAAAGTGCTTGAAGCAGTCAAAGTGGGCTATGTTTACCCCGAGAACAATCGATTACATGTTTTCAAATTAGAGTAGTTTGGATGTAAAATGCAATAATAGCAAGTTTTGGTGATCCAAATTGGATGATTCAAATTGGAGAAGAAACCTTAGAACCATATCTAAAAATGCGTAGAAGAAACTAATACCAATTTAAGGATTTAAGACCCCTGAAATCAAGAATAATAGTTAGTAACCAAGTGAGCTGGGCATATCGACCAGTTTGGCATTAAAATCCGTAACTTGAGTTTGGGTGATCTAAATGAGATGATTCCAATTCCTACTGAAAATATACTCATAGAGATATCATTTTCTTGAAGGAATAATGAGCAAAAAAGGGCTCATATGTCCCCATAAAAATTTTCAAGTGAAGGTGTATTGGGTAGACATCAACCCTAACAAAAAATCCTAGAATGCACAACTGATTTTTTTTTTCTTGGGTTGTTCTTTGGTTATGACATATTTGTGATGGATTAGGGTTTGGTGATGAAAAACTTGACCTAAGAACAGGATTCTAAGGATAGGAATCGAAGAGCGACAACCTTTTTGGGTTTGTTCTTCACACTTCTTTCCTTGTTCAGTTTGTGTTTGTTTAACTGAGCTAAATCCTAAAAGGTTTATATGAATACCATGCTGTGCTCCGTTTGAGCCATAAATGACTTGGTCTTTTCTCCACTTCTCTCTATATATTTCTAAAATGTTTGAAGGATTATGAAATAAGTGGATTTATTGAAATGAATTGCGATAAATTGCGTATTGATTTGTTTTAAATTGATTTGATACAACTGATTGTGAAATGAATTGCACGTGAAAAATTGCATGAGTATTGGAAACCAAGTATTTGGATATAAATTTATATACTCTAATTGCTATGAATGATTTGAGCACCTTTAATAGAATGTTAACTGTTAAATTCGAGTTAAGGATAGATTGGTATACCAATAAGGGTCAAATGAAGCGTCTTGTAGCCGAGCGTAATGATGTGTGTCGCCGATCAAGTAGCCCGGTAGGGCGATGTATCGGTAGTGTTCACAAATGATTTTAATAACCGGTCGGCAACCTAGTAGAGCGATCTTGTGTTATAAAACTTTTTTTTATACCCCGACGCGGCCAGTAAGGACCATGCCGGTGATTCGTTATCTTATGCACCGAAAGCATAAGTTAAATTCGCTTAAGGGAAAAATGAAAAGAAAATTGTGAAATGTATGATTTGTGTTAGAATGATTTATTGCATATGAAGCGCATGATTAGGCTAGCCAATGAATTGTAATTTGAATGTATATGAAATGAAAATATACATATATGTATTGTACCGCATTGGTCATTAGAAATAAAATTTATAAAGGCATTGATTTAGAAAAATGCATGATTAGCAAGCGAAATGAAGAGAGAAATGTATAGAAATACTTGAGGCATGAAAATGCTTAGCACGTTGTTTATCATCGGCGTAGGTACCAGTGAGTGAGCAATTACGAAGGAAAAAGACCGATTCAGATTCAACGTCAAGGCCTCACGGAGTTCAAGTAAAGCTCCAACCATGCATTCATGAAATATATTGGACACTTTTTGTCTGAGCTACGATTTTTTGTTTGTAAATATTTTGTATTGAAAACGGCTTATAATGTCGTAATGTATAAATGTGGTAAATGTACCAAATGGGCATGAAATGCCATATCGAAAAAAAGTTTTTTTATCAAATGATAGGCCCCCTTTTTATGTGCAAAATTAGTATTTACGTATATATATATATATATATATATATATATATATATATATATATATATATATATATATATATATATATATATATATATATATATATATATATATATATATATATATATTTCATTAGTATTTAAAAATCTGTTTAGAAAGGTGTATTTGGATTCGTAAAGCGAGAGGACCGTGACTGGATTCGAGTTCGGCCTCAGTCAGTCGAGAGTGTGGCGCGGTATCATAATTTCTTGGTATTATTAGAGCCTAGGTTTAGGCGGTTCTACAAAATGAATTTGAAATTTTTTGTAAATGATTTTTGAAATTGTTTATGACATGCATTGCATTTGCATACAAAGGATGACGTGACTCTGATGCGAATATTGTCGGTCTTAATAGGTAAGCATGGATGGTTCGGGACCCGTAGGGTCGGGGTGACTCCCGAGGGAAGTCACCCAGATATCACGCTGGTGTGGAAGGTGGGCAAGCGTCCCATGCTCCATCGATTCGTGAGCAAGGTCAAGTAGCAGGAGGTGCTATGGATATCCTCTAGAAAATAGCTCAGGCATTGCAAAGAGCAGCACAACTAGCTACAGTTGTTCCTCAGCGGATAGCCATAGAGAGAATGACAAAATATCGACCCATAGATTTTCTTGGGAAGAAAGATGATGAGCCTTCCATGATGGAAAATTGGCTCGAAAGAACTGAAAGAATGCTTCGACAAATGCATTGCACACCAGAGGAGAATCTAGAGTGTGCGACCTCTTTACTACATGATGAGGCTTACCAGTGGTTGGTTTCCATGACTAAGACCGCACCACCGAAGAGTGTTACGTGGGATTTCTTCCTGGAGGAATTCAAGAAGCAATATGTGGGTCATATTTATCTGAGCAGGTACCAAAACAATGGTGGTACTGGTACCACCTTATAGAGGCCAAATGGTACCGGTACCAAGGCAAAGTGGTACCGATACCACTCACCAGAACCAAAGTGGTACCGGTACCAAGACAAAGTGGTACCGGTACCAACATGCAGAACAGGGTTGGTACCGGTACCAACCAAAGTGGTACCGATACCACTGCTTCCTACAGCCCTGGTTTTGGTATTCATACATTATTAAGCCCCAATTCGCACACTGAGGGTATAGGAACCCTAATATAAATGAATAACGAGGATCCAAATAAGAATGAAACTAAGTGAAAAGCATAGCTGTACCTCGCCGCCTCATTTGTTGAAGTGGGCAAACTTAATGCTTTATGATAGGGTAGTAAGTTCCTAAACACATTTAATTAGGGATGCCTAAGACTAGATATTCGTGACTATACGACACTCCACACTTCAATGCTCACGATACTTACATTTACATGGCGGGGCACGTTCTAATCGATTGCTTCGACACTTCTTCTAGTGCTACGGCATATACATTATGTGGGCGGGCACGTTTTTGATCAATCATTTCGGCCTCCTACTAGTGCTACGAAGGCACTTTTTATTCTGTGAGACGGAGCACGTTATAATCGGTCTTCGGCACTCACTTGCTTTGTCTTCTGACACTTCGGTCTTGTATAATTACCTTTGGAGTGCAGTATTGTGCTATGTCCTACTCATTTCTTATTACTAGTCTAGGTAATCCAACCGTTTTATGATAAAAGTTTGAATAATGAATAGTTAAAGTAATGGACATGGATTACATTACGAATGTACCTCGGTTACCCTTGTATAAGTGTAAGTTACCTTAGTACCTACGGGTACTTCTATCTCTAGTATAAATACGCTAAAGTATATAAGCTCTGTACTCTAGGAGATATGAACAAGCATAAATACACTATAAATCTGAAGTATACATTCTCTGGAAAATTGAACAAGTATAAGTTTACTACAAGTACAAGTAAGCGTGTAAGTTTATTATATGAATTCATGAAAAATTCTGATATCTGTTACTGTTATATGATTTCTATAAATGTGTATATGCATAAGACATATGTTTCCCACTAAGCGTAAAAAACAGCACGTGTTTCAATCCGTGTAGTCACGAGGGAGGAGGATGTCCACGCAATCTTCCGCATCTTGATGAACGACACACTAGTAGGGGTTCATCATAGTGAGTTCCAGCTCTGTTGTAAATGTAAATATATAGTTTTGTATATATAAGTGGGACTTCAGGACTAGATGTATAGGATCTTGTAAAAGCACCACTACATTGGTAGTATTATTTTGTATTTTTGTATACAATATGTTGTCTGATTATAAGACTTAGGCACACCAATGTCAGCGAGTAAGAGTCAGTCAGTCTCTCATGCCTCCCCTTAGCTCCTCCGTAGGACGGGAAGAAGTGACAATCTCGAGAAGCATTTCTATCACGACAAAGAAAACTTCTGTGTCGCGACATAACATCGAGTTCCGCAACAAAACAGGCCCAGATACATCATGACAAAGGAAGTCTATCGCGACAAGAAGTTGAAGAGCATTCTGAGAGGAATAGCGAAAAAGAAAGTTATTTTGCGACATGTAGTGAAGAAGCGAAGGCGAAGTCTACATCGCGACAAGGCTTTCTATCGCGACTATAAAAGCTGCAGATTTATAGAATTTTGTCGCGACAGAAAGAAACTTGGTCGCGACAAAAATTGAAAGAGAACTAAGATTAGCCAAGTTGAGTGCATTTGCAGCAAAGATTTAATTTTAATAGTAAATAAGCGGCGACAAAGGGAAAGAGAAGAAAATGCAATGTGACAAAGAAAACTGTCGCGGCGAGTTGATAAAGAACCATGAAATCACATCACGACATAGAAAAATTTATCGATATAGTAGACAATTTGAAGAGGAAAAATGCTTGTCGCGACAAAGAAAATTGACTCTCATAGCAGTTTCTAGAAGCGAGAAAGAAATGAAGGCTGGTTCTGAAGCAAAAAGTAACTCTTCATGACCGCAGACATTCTATTGTAATAGCGAGAACAAGGCTCTTGCATCAAAAACTGCATCAGCGACATTATTAAATTCTATCCACGACATAATCCAAGAAAGAGCTCAAATAGCAGTCGCTTGACAAGCGCATGCTCGACGAAGCCAACGACAAAGACTGAAAACTTTGTCGCAATAGAACTTTCTATGTTGCGATAGAGCGACCAAATTGGGCCATAAATTTAGGGATCCACAACACCATCTTGAAGTGCGGCCCAACATTGGAAGGTCTATAAATAGACGCATCTAGGACACTGTGCGCAGCTTCCGCAATTCCAAGACTTTTGGGTAGTTGAAGACTCTTTGTATATTATTGTTCATTTATTTTTCTTTTATTTCCTTCTTAGTAGATTTAGTTTGAGTGTTGTTTTTAAGTGGGTTTTTCTTTTGATTTTGGGAGTTGAGTATTAATGAACTTAAGTGCGGCTTAGAGCTATGATTTCTTATAAAATTTTCTCTTTCTCTCTTTTGTTTTTTGAATTAAATGGAATTTGGAAACTATGGATTTCATTTATTTATGTTCATTACACTTTAATTGAATTTCTTGATCGATTAGTCAACGATATGAGTTAACAGGTTTTGAAGGTTGAGCTTCCTCTGGGAATGGATCGATTATGATAGTCATTTTTCTGCACAAAGTGGAAGAACGCCTTAGTTAGAATTCTTGAATTTATTTGATTGGTATTATTTTTTAACTTAATTATTCCCATTACTAGTCATAGTGTACGAAGCAAAGTATTATCTTGCTCACGATTTCAAGAGGCCCTACAACGTGACACGAGAGATGGAGAATCTGAGGGTATAAATAGTTATTTATTAGGTATGGTAGACTAATACTTTGGAACTAATGAACTCTAAAAGATGACTCAGATAAATCACCAACTTACTCATAGTTGAGGATAGTTTGATGAAGTATCAGTTTAATAACTCAGAGGTTTCTCCTCTTTTTGATGAAAGGATTATGATCCTATGTTAGCAAGGATCTAATTAAGGAGATGAAAATTCTCATCCAGATTGAAGGATGAGGTGCCATCTATGAGAGCGAAATTTTTCAGTCTAAGATACGGGTATGAAGTATTGAAGGAAAAATGCACCGGGTCTTAGAAGAGGATTATATCCACAAGTAGCTGATTAGATTCATGAGTGTGAACATGAATCTCTAATTAGTGAAAGGTATGGTTAATGGAGAAATCAAAACTATACCACAATGCATCTTTGAAAAATTCAGCTTTCCAACTTGTAAACTAGCTAGCGTTCAAATGATGCAGAAATTGACAATTATTCATTGTTCTATGTCCCATTGTTGTCTAACTCAGTGAACTCTCAATTCCATTCTTATTAATATTTTATGTATACTAGTGAGATTACTTAGAATTATTTTATTCATTCTCAAATCATCTTAATATTTGAGTTCAAATAGTAAGTAGCTTGATAATTAGGGTAGTTGGTCTTATGATTCATCATCCATCCTCGTGGGAACAATATCTGGACTTAATGAAAATCCACTTTTATTACTTGCATCACGATACGTAAACTACAGTGATTTAAGACGATAAAATTTTTTTAATGAATGCAGTTTATAAAAAAAAAAAAAAAAAAAGGCAAACATATATCTTCATCAAAATTGGTCAAACAAGTTTTTGGCGTCGTTGCCAGGGATTAGATAATAATCCTTTGGCAGTAGTGTCATAACTTTGTTTGCACAAATTGGTCTAACATTACCAAAGAGGGATATAAGTAGGTCAAAACAAAGCAAAAGCTATTGCTTCAGCCAATGCTCCTGGAAAGAACTCAAAAGTTCCTATGATAGATAAATTATTTAAGAGAGATTTATCTCTAACTTAGTAGAGTAAAACCAAGGAATTCTCTAACTTGGTGAAGTTGAAAGATATGGAAGAGCTTAGGTGGGAGGAACAACATCAAGCAGCCTTTGACAAGATAAAAAAGTACCTCTCTAAACCTCCTGTTTTAATGCCCTCTATACAAGGTTATCCACTTAAGTATATTTATGCCTAAAGTGAGCCAATAGGTTGTCTTTTAGCACAAAGCAATTCTAAAGGTCATGAGTAGGCAATATATTATTTGAGTAGGGTCTTAAATCCAGCATAAACAAGATATACTCTGATTGAAAAATTACATTTGGCCTTGTACTTTGCATTTACTAAAATGAGACATTACTTGATCAAGTCTCGAGTTTATGTGGTTTCTCAAAGTGACCTTATGAGAGTATGCTTAATCTGACCAACGATTACAAGGAGAATTAGTAAATGGTCCCTTGCTTTGTCGGAATTCACCTTGGTTTATTTTCCCACAATCAATCAAGGAATGACATTAACAAATTTCCTAGTTGATCATCCTTTTCCTAGAGATTGGAGCAGACGAGAAGTATGGAGCTGGGAGGAATTTATGGAGCAGAAAAAAAACCTTGGATCCTTAAATTTGATGGTTCAAGCATAAAGAATTTAGCTGATGTGGGAATAGTGATCATCTCACCAAGGGGAGTAAAGACTACATTGTCTTTCAATCTGGCCTTTGAATGCACCGATAATCAGGCTGAGTATGAAGCTTTGGTGATTGGCTTAGAGATCCTGCTAGACCTTGGGGCAAAAGATGTTCAAGTCATTGGAGATTCTTAATTCCTACTTTGGCAATTAAAAAGGGAGTATAAGTGCAATAGCTTGCTATTAGCTCCTTACTTTACTACTGCCACTCAATTGTTAGACTCTTTTAACAATGTGGAATTTGAACATGTGCCTAGGGAATCAAACTGGGAGGCTAATGAGCTTTCTCAAATAGCCTATGGTGTAAAAATGGGTGAAGAATTGACCTATAAACACATCATGATAGAGAAGAAGAATCACCCTTCAATTTTTTAATGGGGATAACTAGACATCTTGACCCATAAGCTCATCATGATGAGAAGAAGATGCCTTTAATTTTTTTAATACAGGGATAACTGACATCTTCAACAATGGCATGAATAATATTGTTGGAGTTAGGGTAGAGCTGGATAATCTTTAGAGAATAAATGAGAGGGTTTACATAGCGACATTGGGCCTTCAGGTATGTTCTCTGAAGGAAGTCTATAAAAATTGACAGTTCTTTATGAGTGATTATATTTCCAGTTGTATAAAGATTATGATGGATTCATGAAGGTTTTATGGAGCTGTGATCTGGAGTAAAGATCTGTGATGATTATTAAAGACCGACTATTTTTGGCGACCATTGCAAAACACCTTTAACACTCGAACAGCGATCATTGAAACTATGGAAGAGCTGGATTACCTTCAGTGATTGTTCGTAAAAACCATGACATTAGAGGTGGGCGTGGACTTTAGTAAATATTCATCTACTTTTTATATATGAAAGGCTGTCATCCTAGTTATGTTTATATTTCCATGTATAAGATGGAAGTATTATTGAATATCATGGAAGGATGATTGATAACTGAGTGATGTTCTTTGGTTGGGATTCCCCCGATCTATCAGCATTGATCGGAACAATGTTCGTTGAAGAGAGATCGATCTGCTGTTTGATGTGGATCTGACTATCGATGTGCTCAGCACATGCCCAATATAGACAAGCATAAGCATCTAACAAAGTGTTGATAGGAGTTCTGAAAAAAACAGAGGAATCTGAGAGATTGTCATGGATTTTATCAAGACATTGTGTTATCTGAGAACTTCCAAAAGGAGCTTTACAGGGGTAAGTCCTTTTGCTCCAACTTATAGACAAGATCTGTCTCTCAATGGAGTGGGTGCCTTCTCTAAGAGTTTCCAAGAAAATGGCCTTACTCCTTAATTACTACCTAAATAGTGTTGTTTTTCACTCTTATTACTACGGGTTTTGAGCACTTTTTGCGTAATAATCAGCCCCAATTAACCCGGTTAATGTTAGGACACATTGCTGCGATCAAATGTTATGGCAAGTTTTGTTGTTTTACAAGCTATTTGCTTGCTTATACCATAGATGAGAGGGATTCATCTCAGAAGCATAAGAAATCAATAAAAATCGGAGGCGAGAGAAAAGGTAGAACGAAGCATAACGGAGAGATCTGATGGCCCTTGGAAATTTCTCGGGTTGCAAAATTCGCGATTTGGGAAATTTTGTATTCATGACCCATGAATTTATGGTCCGACCCCTGCGAGAAATTTACGCGAGTACGAGAATTTTAGTAGCCGCGCGAGGAAATTTCGGCTGCAAATTTTGACCCTCTGAGAGTACTTACGCCTGCGGTTTCACGCCCTTTGTTGACTTATCTGCTACTTTTACGACTTTTGAATTTTTGTCACTTTGGATTTTCTTTCCCAATTTGTCCCCGTAATAGTATATTGTTTTGTTGGTATTTTGGTAATTTATGTAATGGGGTTTGGTTATAAAGCCCCCTAGAAAAGATTTTATTGTAGACAGTTTCATTATTGTAATTTTGGTTTTGCGAAGCTTGCGGCACAAGCTCCAGGGTTCTCACATTTTCTTTCCACTTTCTCCTTGCTTGAAGCAACGGCCTGCGGGGATGGCCCGACTCCGAGGGGATGGTGGCTGGGAACCCCCTCCCTCTTGGAAGTAGAAGGCCACCACTAGGCAAAGGATCTAAGGCAAGCTGGGGTTCATGGTTTTCACACAAGTATTCACTATCATCAATGTTTTCCTTAAACTCTAGGTTAGATCCCTTCGAGTCACTTTTACAGATTGCCGGTACTTTGTAAGCTTTATGGGCTCGTTAGATGCTTATTACTAGATCGATGATCGTTAGTTATCATTTATGATCCATTGTAGGAGTGAGTCAAGGAGACTTGTTTTTTCACTATGAGACCATTAATGCTTTCATTGAATACCATTTTCAAAGGATAGCTATTTTGGGTGAAGCTTTTTCATAGCTAAATGTAGAACCGAGTTTGGGAGAGATGACTATAGGTGCTCCCTGTCTGAGGAAAAGGCAGAGAGACCCTCATTTTCCCCAGGAACCTAAGTCCAGTGAGCCTAACACTTCAAGAATTTTTCTTTTACATTTTAACTTATTTTACTTTAGTTTCTACACAAAACTCCTCACTTTTAAGAAAACCCAAAATCCAAAGTGGATTCACCAGTTTAAACTTCAATGTGAGTAATTTCCACGAAGAAAACCCATCTTTGCGGACGATCCTAGAACCACTGTACTATACTAGCTATGCTACGCCAGTTCGAGGTGTTAGGTTATAAATATTGTTGATTCAGAATTGTAACACCCAAAAAATACCCAATAATTTTTATAATAATTTTATTTTATATTAAGTATGAATTAGCAGGCCAAACTTAGGTTTTTCAGGCGATAAATTGTGAAATGTGAAATGAATATGTGAGCTTATGATTAAATGTTATGTGCCTAAAATGAGAAATTGATTGAACCAGAAATAAACAAGTGTAAAAAGGCAAATTTGGAATTGGTAAAATATTGAGGACCTACAAATTGAGAATAGAATAAGCTTAAATTCTAAGTGAGAATTAAAAATGATAAATGAAAGGTGAAATGAAGACCCGAAGAGGAGAAAAATGAGAAATGGAATTTATTTGTCAGAGGCAGAACATGGCCTTAAAGTGGATAAGAGTGATATTGGAGCCACATTTCGTCTTGAATGTCACTGTGAGAGCAAAAAATGTTTTTTGAGAGAGGGAGAGGGGAGAAAAGTTGGGGGTTTGGAAATAGTTTAGGAAGATTAGTGTGGGGCTCTCTCCATGTTTTGTTCAAGATCTTGCAGGAAGGAAGAAGGAAAAGGCTAGGGCTTCAAGTGGGAGTTTAAGGAGTGGGCAGACACTAGATTTCTTCAAGCCTGATGTTTATGGTTGGAAAAACCCTAATCCATCCGTGGGTTTGCTCATGAGTTGGATAAGGTTGATCATCGGGATGTTATTGAGTGGTCCACATGCTGTTTTGGGTTGCCGGTTTTTGAGAGAAAAGTAGCGTAGAGAAAGAATGAATCACGGGGGCAAGCGAATACTGCATGTCGCGGCGTGGGAACCCGCATGACATGACCCTGCTTCACCGGGCGTGGGATCACGCTGCGTGACGAGGTCGAGTACCAAAATGGCACCCTCGGGTGCCCCATGAAGCAGCTACTTCGCGGCTGGAACATTTTTCTGATTTTGTTTGAACTTTAAGTAATTCTTAGCGATGGTTTAAGGACACTTAGTGTCTTAACCCAAAGCGTTAATGTGAATGTGTTATTGTTTATCCACTAAGAGTGGCGTAATTGTTAATACTTAGACGGGTGAGGATCACTAACCTAGGACGAATCGAAGAGGAAGAAATGAGCGAAGCGGCCCCAGTTAGTTCTTAGGACCTCTCTTCAGATTCAAGTATTGTTGGTTCTTTCATTCACATGTCATTTTTAGGTTTCCAGTACACAGTGGTTTTACCAAATAAATACGAAATGGGTATATGGAATGAGTATATCAAAATGATATTTCAAAAATGCACATGGTTGAAAATGTGATATTTTAGTATTTGACGATTAATTCCATGTGTTGATTAATTGATTGTAAGCGAATTGAATCAGTTCTTGACATCTTGAATTGAATCGATATACCAAGGACCAACATGGCGGGATGCTGTCGACATCCGTCGTAGCGAAATCAGTGTGTATCGCGTGGCGAGATGCCTGTCGGCATCCGTCGGCGATGGTGTATGGCATTGTTAAAATGTCCCACTTGGCGGGGTCGCGATCGGCGCGTCGTCATGATAGCGTGTGCCATTTCTAAATGACCTCATGATGGGGTGCCAATAGAGAAGCATCATCATGATGGGAGACATAAGAGTATTAAATGTGTAAACACATTACCGAATACAAGACGAGATTCACTTAGAGATGGGGCTCCAGTCATGAATGTAATTCTATAAGACAAAGTGAAATAACAAACTTTGTTGAAGTATAAATGGGATTTGTAAACTAAATACATCCTTGGGAGTATGTTTAGGATCTGTGATTGAGTTAAATAAATTGAAAGCATGTGAAAATGCACGTTTTGATATGATGATGATTTATAAAGTGAAAGCATCTTAATGAATAAGCGTGAATATAGTTTGATACAAAAGGTATGGTTTATGATAAATGCATGTCATTGTTAAACTAAAAATTGGGAGATAAATGCATGTAAAACCACTAAGCATGAAAATTCTTAGTGTGTAGTTTTATTTATGCGGAGTTTCGAGTAAAAACGAGAAATAAAGCGAATCGAGAAAAGCTGTAAGTCGTAGAAAGTTACGACGTATAAAGCTATATACCCGTCTTATGCATATCATTTTCAACGAACATTAGCAGATGTTTTTATTGAACAAAAGAGTCAATCTCTAAAATTGTGTTTTGTATATCATTTGTAATGGCATGATACGCCATTTGTAATCGTGATATATAAAAGTAAATGTTTATGGGCCTACCATTTGAAATGCTTCCACGTAAATGAAAACTCTAAAATGAAATGATGTAAATAAAATGTTTTGATAATATAAATTAAAATGGTTGGAGTAAATCGGGCTCTGGTTCGGATCCGTCATTCAAGTCGGGCCGGGGATTCAGGTTGAGACACTTTAAAAAAAATAAATAAATAAAAAGTAAATAAAAAGAATTAAACGAGCATCACGGGCTTAGGTTCGGGACCCGCGATTGGATTCGGGCCGAGAAGAACTGCTATAAAAAACCTCTCTACGGGCTACACATAAGCACATCTCGAATCACTCCTCAAGAGTACATGGAGGCCATATTGGAGAGTGGAACTCGAATCGACGAGATGTATAAGAGTACAAGCCTTCAACACATGTTAATCTAGAAAAATAAAAGTAGCTCAAACTTTGTAACAAGAATCAAGAGGAGAAAGAAACTTTGAAGTATGAGAGCTTGTTTGGAAGATTATTCTGGTAGTTGGTTCTAAAGACAAAGAATTGGGAAAATGGTCTCCCAAGTGGGAGAGACCTTTCAAAATGCATCAAGTACTGCACAGGCCGCATATGGGTTAGAAAACCTACGAGGAGAGTCTCACCTGAGGTTCATCAATGGGAAATACTTGAAGAAACCTATTTCCACCATGTGGGAAATTGTAAAAAATTTACAAAGAATTGGCCAGATTCCATGCCCTTTAAAGGGAAATGTTAAGAGAATGTTCTATGTTTTTGGAGAAAATGAGGCTTTTTAGCCACTATATGTTCTCAAGCATTCAAGTTCTCTGGCATAGTTCCTTGTTCTATTCTATGTTTTGGAAAAAGTAGCCTTTTTAGCCACTGTTTTTTCAAGCATTCAAATTGTCTAGCATAGTACCTTGTTTTATCCTATCTTTTGAAGAAAAGTAGGCTTTTTAGCTACTGTTTCTCAAACATTAAAGTTTCTCAGTATGGTGCTTTGTTCTATGTTTTTGGATAAACACTATATATCCTAGTAGGTTTTTTAGCCACTATTTCTCAAATATATATACTTGTCCAACAACATACATGTTCGATATATCCAGCAATAGGCTTTGTAGCACTATTTTTTCGAATCTCTCAATGTTGTACATGTACTTGATATCACAGCAATTATATATTCTCAAAAAGAAAGTATGTCAAAGACCACTTAATCAAAAATAGAGATACAACATCCTTCCCACAAACATCAACACACATTAAAAGGTGGGCTAGTGCCACCTAATCAACGATGCGATGTCATGGCTGCTAAGTGTAAATTGTACCCCAATGTTTAGTGATTTTCCATAATTATTCCACAAACATCGACACACATTTAAAGGTAGGCCTATATGCCACCTTGATCCACTAATGCAATGTCATGGTTGTAAGTGTACGTGTCTTGGTGTTCGATGATTTTTAAGTAATTCATTTCATACACATATCAACACACATCAAAGGTGAGCTGAGTGCCACCTTGATCCACTAATGCAATATGTGGCTCTAAATTGAATACATTGTAGTGTAGTAGTGCACCGATGAGTCTCCAACGGCTGAAATCAAGTACATCTCAAAGAAGACGTTTAATTCTCCTATTTCCACGAAAAATGGTTGGCGATGGACACCTAAGGTAGAAAGGGAGATAATAGCTCGAAAATCATGTGTCATCATAGGGTATCGTCTGAAAGTCTGGAGTTAAAGAAGAATAAGCACAAGATTTGATTGATTACCTTGATGAAGATGGGACCTGGGTGGAAGCCATTGATCCAACCTGAAGGCTACTAAACAAGCGGAAATCGAAGAAAGTCCTAATCCTTGACAACATTTTTAAAATCTCAAGTACATAAGGCGAGGAATGTTAAACAATGGTAATCTATCTCCTAGCAAAAAGCTACCTTTAAATTCGTTTCACTTCGATAGACAAATCGAAATTCTTTGTCAATGCAAAACTTACAATCTGTCAAAGAAAAAGCTCAATTTTAGGTGAAAGGTCACTTTCCGACCTAAGGTTGTTGAAAATCATTCAATATGCACTTTCGAAAGTTCATAATAATTCGAGCAATTTCCAAGATTTTTTAGAGAGAGGGTGTATTCATGACTTTCGAGAGTCTACATCCTGAAATTTTTTTTTAAAACAAGTGGGAACACCTTCAAAGAAGATATTTTGTTTTTTTGAATGTGTATTCATGACTCTTTTAAGAGTCTACACTTAAGATGACTCTTTTAAGAGTCCACACTTAGAAAAATTTTCGAGAAACAAGCCAAGCGACTTCAAATAAATTTTTTTTTTTTTTTTTAGTTTTTTTTTTTGAAGGTAATTCATGATTATTTTCTTAATATACACCCCTAAAAAGTATTTCGAGAAACATCAAATGGCTGAATTTTTTTCGAAGGTGTATTCTGACTCTTTTTAGAGTCCTACACTGAAAATTTTTTAAACCAAGCTAAGCAACTTCAGTAATTTTGTTCTAAGGGTGTACTCATGATTATTTTCAAAGTATACATCTGGGAAAGTGTTCGAAGCTTGACTAAGCGACTCACATAATATTTTTCGAAGGTGTATTCATGAAACACTAGAATTACACCAATTAACAAAAATTTGAAACAACTTCAAAGAATTTTTTCTAAAGGTGTACTCATGATTATTTTCAAAATATACACCCTGGAAATTGTTCGAAACTGTCAAACGGCTTCAAAGAATTTTTTAGAATGGTGTACTCACGATGATTTTCAAAATATACCTCACAAAAATATTCGAAATAACCGGTAGCTTGGAGAATTTTTCGAGAAGGTGTAGTCATGACTCTTTTCAGAGATTGACTCTTTTGTTCACAAAATATCCCATGTTCAAAAGAAATGATATGCATATGATAGGGTATATATACGCCGCAACTTTCTCTCCTTGACTCTGGCGCACCTTGATCTTGCCTTCTTTCTGTTTACTCGAAACCTTATCATAGATAAAAACTTCTGCGTCGAACATTTTTCATGCTTAGTAAGTTTATACGAGTTCTATTCAATTTTTTTAGTTTAACACGACATGCATTTATTACTTAAACCATACCCACATCATACTATACTCATGCTTATTCATTTCATATGCTTTCACTTTAAATCATTGATCATATCAAAATGTGCATTTTCACATGCTTTCATTTATAACTCAAATCATGATGATGCATATACTCCCAGGATGTATTTGATTTTACAAATTCCATTTACACTCATCAAAGTTTATTATTTCCTTTATCTGCCGAATTTCACATTCATGGCCAGTTAGGTTCGGTGAATCTTGTCATTTTGTCATTGTTGTGGCCTTACATTTAACAATTTCGGTCTCCGTCATGATGGACCGATTGGTGATCCGCAAGTGGGACATTTTTTAACAATACGCCACACCATCCGCAGCGGATGCGGTGGTGCATCCGCCATGTGGGACATTGAGCAATTTTTAGTTTGCCTTCATGACGGATGTTGATTGGTGCATCCCGCCATGTTGATGCGTTGGGTATATCGATTCAATTGAGATGCCAGGTGACCAGTCGTTTCACTGGTCGATTAATACTCATGCAATTAATTGTCGAAACATTTCAAATATCACATTTTCAAATCCATATGCACTTTAAAATGACTTATCATTTTGATAATACTCAGAACTCCATATACTCGTTTACAAGTTTATTTAGTAATTGCCAAACACTTGAAATATGAATATATTCGATGGCTCCAAAAGAACTAACAATACTTGAATTGGAATAGAAGTCTAGAAGAAGGAATTAGCTTGAAGCTAATAGGGCAATTTCCACCACTTTGATCACCGGTCTGGGTTGGTGATCCACCTCACCGTCACATTTTCCCAAGTGGATAAACAATTGCGCCTCTTAGTGGATAACAATTTATTATACATTTTTAGTGAATGAGGAATTGTGCGTTCCGCGGTTTTGGGTTGGGACATGGGTCTCGCCGAGGGCGCGGGTATACATTTTCAACTAGTTTCATTTTGTTCCCGAACCCATTAATTGCTATTGGGGGTTCCTTAACAATCGACCGCCATGAGATCACGGGACTTAATAGTGCAAAGGATGCAGCGGGGTTGTTTAGAGCATCGATGCTAGTACCACTGTTCGGTACGGTACGATCCGCTATAGTGGTAGATTTTTTGATGCCTAACTTTTGATACAGTACGCAATCCCTGCAGTACTTATGGGTACCGATACCCACTTTGATGCTTGGTATTACCAGTAATCGAGATTCTTTACCCATAAATGATAGATTTTCATTTCGCTCCAGCTGATAACTCGATCGAATTTAAAGTATCTCATAACCCACCATGGAATCTGCAACCACTCCAGCAATGGGTTAAATCAATAAAAAACCTCTTTTCCCAAGTTAGGGCTTTTCTCCCCAAAACCAAAATCACAAGAGAGCTGGGTTTTTGTTCGCACGCTTTAATCCCTTTTAATCTTCTTCACCTAAGATGCTTGATCACTTAGAAGCGAAATGGGAAGGGAAATCACCGGCAATCTTGATCTTCTCGCACTTTCAGCTTTTCTGCTTCCTTTTTCTCTCTCGTCTCTATAAAATTCCTTTTTGCTCATGACTGAGCTTTCCCTATACCAAAATTTGGTCATTTCCCAAACCTCATTTCCCTCGAAGACTTGTTTGGCTCAAACTAAACGTGCAGTTGAGTCTCTCTGTTACTTATATATGGCCACATTTCATTTTGTTTTCGATCTCGTAATGATGCATAGACATAACTTGTCTCAAATGATATGGGTCCTCATTTTCCTCATAAGCCTTGTTTGGCTTTCTCATTATTTCATTTCTCATTTTCTCATTTTAGCACTTTCAATTTACTTTCTTTCTCATTTAATTCTCTTTGGCATTTCAAGTCCATTTCATTGAAGACCCTTAGGTCCTTATTTACAAATTTCAGTACTCACTTCCATTTGGGTTAATTTCGAGTCAGAACAATCAACAATTACATTCGGTATTTATCACATAATCATTTACATTTGACATCTATCATATATCAATTTATCAGTTTTTCTTGGAAAAGCCCAAGTTTGGCTCAAATTATATCCAGAATATATAATAAAAACTATTACAAAAATTCTAAGGTATTTTTGGGGCGTTACAAGCTTAACGTACCAACTAGAAGCGTGCGTCAAATCAACGTCGACCTTCTTGTGATAAAAGGGGATGCTTGAACATCAGCGGCGCCTTTGTAGCAGCGGCCGACGATTATCTATCGTTGGCGAGTGCCAGTCACCTCGGTGGTGGCGGTGATGGTAGAGACAGTGATGATGGCTTGGAAAGAAGGAATAAGAAGATAAAAAAGGTAAGGTAAAAAAGTTTCCTTTTCCAAACAAGATGAGGTTGTTTTAGAAAGTAAAAGTAAATTCTTCTTAGGAAGGAAAGAATGTAATGCTAAGTTGCTTGGAGAAGAAGTTGAATGGTTATTCTTTGGAATTACAATATCCTTTGGTGGAGGAAGAACAATTTGGGGTTTTAAAGCATTGATGGGGAATTTTCTTGTGGAACCAACAGTTGCTTCCTTATTTGATCTGACTTGGCTCATTCTTGCCATCGGAACTCCAATTCATGGGCCGAAAGCTTCATTTTGGGTCTCATGGTTGGAAACAAGCCTAGAAGAACATTTTTTGGGGCTTTAGTAGCCCCAATGCAGCGTGGGGCCATAATGTATGTGGGGAGCAATTTTTGCACACGACTTGAAATTCAGCCTTATCCGATAAGGGGTTGGAAGCAAGCCCAAACCCCATGAATAAAAGTCCAAAAGAAAGTGGGTCAAATCCATTTGCACAAGCCTATAAAAAAAGTCCAGGGGTATTTCTGAAATTTTTAAATTTTTTAGAAGTCGAACAAAGTTTTATCAGATGTGGCAGGGAAGTGGGGCAGTTATGTGCCGATGTGGAATATTCTTAAAGAACAAGTCTCCATAATGGAGACGTGATTAGTGCCCAAAAAGTGCTATTTTGAGCCCTATTCAAGTTAGGTTTTGAGTGCTTTTTGCGCACTAATCATATGAATTAAGCCAATTGTCATGTGCATGTCCACTTAATGTTTTGATTGTTTGGTGTTTTGGGGTTTGCAGGTCTTGGAACCGGCAAGCTTGGCTTCTTATTGGTGCTGAATGCGAGAATCTGAATGATTTCAGAGTTGAGCGGCGAAATGTCAAGATGCGTGAAGAATTGAGGCAAGTGATGAATAAGAAGTGCGGAAGGGATGTGCAGCGGGATCAAGCTGGGATTTTTCGCTGTTGAAATTTCGTTGGGATGCGAAAATTTGCAATCCTGAGGAGCCTAGCTATGTCAAAACTTCGCTAGCTAAGCGAAATTCCTTTGTTCCTAGCTAAAATTTCCGTTTAAACTAGTGGCATTTATTCAAGGCTATGAATTTTTGCTATGCTAGCGAAATTTCTTCATGTGAAAGTGGCACACTTTGTGTTTTAGTATTTTTGGTTCCAAACGACCACGTTTTGATATTTACCATTTGTCCCTTATGTAATTTCATATTTAGGCACTTTGTATTTCACACCTTTGGGTTGACTATATAAGCTCTCTGACTTTGTAACCCTAAGCAACTTTCATTATATAAAGTTTTCCTTGACTTTCATTTTAGGTCTCATTTGCTCTCTTCTCTCTCCTCTTTCTCTCATTTTCTCGGCTGCCAAACACCCCCCTTGAGGATGACAACTCAAGAGATGCTTAATAGCCTCCACCTTATGAAGAGGAGGGTTGCTAGCTGGGTTTTGGGGCTGCTGCAGGTTGTCCTCATGCTTTAAATGTTACAGGTATTGCATTTATGGTTCCATACTTTCCAAACTAGGGTTTAATGCCATTTAATGTCTTTCTTTTGGTCAATACTTGTCATGCTTTATGGTTCAGTGCATTCTTAATGGTAGATGCAACGATATTCGCTAGATGGCATTTACGAGCCATGGGAATGAGGTTAGTGTAGTTCAGCCAGATAGGACTTTGAATGTTTAATGGGTTGACTCAAATAGGAGTGATTTTTTGAGGTTAGGTTTTATAGCTAAACAAAGATCAGTTTGGCTTTGACTATATGTCAATTGCTAATGCGAGAAATAACTTGGGGACAACTGTAATACCCAGGAGTTGTCAGAGCTAGTGACCCAAGCCTTCAAAGGTTACCATTTCACACTTTCATTGACCATTACGTTCAATCGGTAGACAGCAGCCTCCATGTTTTAACCAAATCCAAAAATCAAATAAGCCTCTGCCATTTTCAAACAACGTGCAATCATTAAGTGGGATGAAAACCCATCGTGTTCGACCCTAGACCGCTATCTGCGGTGGCCCGACTACGGCGTGCAGGAGAACATGGGAATATCATTTTGTTGATTCGCATCACCCTACCAGTGGCTTGCGAATCAAATGGCGCCGTTGCGGATGGTGCCATACTACGTATGATGAGTTGGTATCATGCGCGTAATCCATTACAAGTGTAGTGATATCAATCCTTTTTGAATTTCGGTGTGCGAGGCGCAAGTTTTCACTTGGCGGAGTTCTTGCCTTTGTACCTTTCTTCTGATTAAGTTTTTGTTTTAACTAACACGACTTCTTTAACAAGCTTTGTTTTGTGTTCTTTGTTGTGTCTCATTTTGTGTAACGGTGTTTATGCGGCACTATGACGGAGGATATCGAGGTAGATTGCAAAAGAGTGAGTGCACCGAGTTGAGCAAATTTGTGAAATCGGTGTGCCACCGGTGACAAATGGATCCTCCACGAGGAGCAGCAAAGTCAATAAGCACCCCCTATGAATCCAACGTGCAATTAGTGGATCACATACACCCTCCCAGGAGTGAGTGCTCCTTCTGCATCATACCTCCTGTTGAGGATGTGGCAGTGAGACCCTACCTAGTGCCTAACCCATTTCATGAGTATGGAAAATGAAATCCATATTGCACATGGGATTTCGAGGAGGTATTATAGCACTAAGGAGAGGGTATAACCGATGTAAGGCTACATTGAAGTTGAAGGCATTCCCTTGACCCTTGATTAATACCCAAAAGTGCAATTTTGAACCCTATATTAGATAGGTTTTGAGTGCTTTAACGCATTAATCATGTCATTTATGCCAATTGAAGTGTTCTAGTCTTCTTAACACTTATGCCATTTTAAATTATTTTGGTTGTTTGTAGGCTTTGCACACTTTTGGAGTTCAATTTCAATACAGAGGATGAATCATGAAGTTGAATTAGTCTCGATACATCAACCTGACCCAGAATCAATGAAAACAAAGGCAAAGTGAAGAAAAATTCGATGATTGAAGAGCGGGATGGCTTGATGAAGGATCAGCAATAAGGAATTTTAACAAGCTTGCGAAAATTTCATAAGATTGCGAAAATTTATAACCTTAGTAATTGCAACCTAAACGAAAATGCCAAATTTATTTGAACCACTCCAAATTTCGCTAACCTTTGTTCCTTAGCGAAAATGATTGATTTGCCTCACAAGAATTTCGCTAGCAGCGAAATTTATTAGCTAAAGCGAAAGTGTACCCATGTGAAATTTCTTGTTTTATTTAGACACATTGATTTATTAATTAGCGAAATTCTTCAGCCTAGAAAATTGATGCCTCAAATCATGCTTTGCATTTAATGCCAAGCGCCTCAAACTTGGTGTATTTACTTAATTTTCCTATAACAGCCAATTTCACATAGGTTTTTGGTGTTCATGCCTTGAGGTGGCCTATATAAGCCCTCTTGTTTTGTAACCTGTGACAATTGAAGAGACAATTTGGGAGGAGAAGATATTTTTGTAAGTTTTTCATTTTGTAAATAAAGTCTTTTATTTTAGGTTTTGCTTTTCTCCTTCTCTCTCCTCTTTCTCTCCCTTTCTCATTGCCAAACACCCCTCTTGAGGATGAACTCAAGAGATGCTTGGCTTAGCCTCCTTCTTTGAAGGCGGCAGTGGTGGGGCATATGCATGTTGTCCTCTTGTCTAAAAGCTACATGTAGTGTGTTGGCCCTTATATTCTCAAAGTATGGGTTTGCATAACATTGAATGTCATTAATTTGGCCCAATACTCTCCATGCTTGCAAAGTCCAGTGCATATTCGAGTGAGAGAGTCTTGTGATTCTTTAGATGGATCTTCTGAGCCTTTAAAAATAGTAATTTTATATGTTAGGTTTCTCAAGTAGGGTTGCATAGCATTTAATGTTATTGATTTGTAATACTCTCCATGCTTTAGAATTTGTGATTCTTTAGATGGTCTTCTGAGCCTGCGAGATGATATTAAATGTTAGGGTTTTAAGCGGTAAAGGGGCATGCTTGCATGCTACTGTATTGACTCAAATAGGAGTTGTTTCATGGGTGAGGTTTGCTAGTTAAACATAGATCAGGTTATGCCGGGGACTATGGAGTTTGCTTGTCATGCTTGGATAAAACCCGAGGACACTTGTTTGCCTAACACCTTGATTAGTGACTAATTCTTCAAGTTAACTTTTCACCTTTAAGCTTTCAGTTTTTACAATTCGATTTCAAACCATTCCCATTGTTTTTGAAACCCAATTCCAAAGTCCAAATAAGCCTTGCAGCCGTGCATATGCAAACCATTTTAGGATGAAAACCCATCCCGTGTTAAGCCCTAGACCACTATCTTTGCGCGTGCTTGACTACGCGTGGTAGGAACAGGTGTATATAAATTTTTTGATTTTAGCTCGACCCTCTTTTGTAGCACGAATCAAATGGCGCGTTCTTAGGGGATGGTCGCCAAACTACTAATGGTAAGTTGAAGTGTACTTGATCCAACATCACAGTGAAGGTAACAGCACACCCCTTTTTGTCTTTCGGTTACGGTAGCGCCGGTTTTCGGCACTAGCGTGCTTGCTTTATTTCGATTTTCATTCAGTTAGTTTTAATTTTTGTTAGCTAACCTTAACCTTTTTGCAAGCTTTGTTAGTTCTTTTTGTTGTCTCTATAATTTTGTAACAGGTTTATGCAACAGTGGGATAGAGACACATCAGGTAGATTGAATAGGATTAGTACACAACTTGACCTAGCTAGTGAAGTTAGTGTACAGCCCGTACCATGGTCCACGAGGGAACCATGAGAGCCAGCCAGAACCCCATGAATCAAATGCCTATAGAACCATGAGGGATCACATCCACCCTCACCAGAGTTAGTGCCCCATCACAGCATTATTCCTCCTGAAGATGTAGCAATGAGGCCCATGTTGGTACCTCTACTCCCACATATCTTAGTATGGAAAATGAAATCCATACACACTCATATTAGGGATTTACAAGAATTTACACTACCTTTAAGGAAGAGGTATGATGGACATGGTTGCTGAAGCTAAAGGCATTTTCATTGACTCTAAAGGACAAGGCCAAGATATGGCACAAACTCGGCCCCAGGGGCCTAGAACCATTAAAAGTGGAGGCTGTTTGCGAGGGCGAATTCCTAAAGAAGTTCTTCGGTGCTCATAAGACCAATAATTTGAAGAACAGAATTTACACCTTTTGCATTTCGGGATGGTGAGAGATTTTACCAGTATTGCGGGAAGTTGCGAAACCATCAGTGTATCCCATCATGGGTTTGATACTTGGATGTTGGTGAACCATTTCTATGATGGTATGTCTCTGCCATGAAACAATTCTTTGGGAAACCATGTGTGGGGTAACTTTTGAGTAAGCATCGATGAAGCTATGGATTTTATGAACTATGTAGCTGAAACCTCAAAACTTGGGGATGAACTAGTCTGAGGAAGCAGGTCAAAACCATTGAACCACCAAAGGGAGACAGTATGCATTTCCTGAAAACTGAGAGATGAAAGCGAAATTGACCGGTTGCTTCAAAGATTGGATGATGTCTGAAATGAAATCGACATGAAATGCAAAAAGTAAATATTATCTTCATCGATTTTCTTGCTTCAATTTTCAGTCGAAATAATAATTACCTTTGAGAACCTTTGCCGAGCATGCCCGTACCATAAGTCAAAATAAACCACCCATAGATGCTCCATATGGTGACACTAATAACTCTAATTGGAGAAATTGTCCAAATTTGTCATGGAAATCCAAACCCCTTGTATACGCCCCTTCAAGAGCACATCAGCAGTTTGATTCCACTTCAATACAACAACAGCTGCCTCCACTATCTTCTCCTGTTGAACAGGCAATCCTGAATTTAAGTAAGGTAGTAGGCATATTTGTAGAAACGGAAAGGTGTTGAATGTCCAAACTAGTCAGTGAAGCAATAGAAAGTTCACTCAACAGGAAATTGGACAATATGCATTTGGAGATTTCAAAGCCCCATACAATCGAGCGGTTGCGAGTTCGAGAAAAAAGGGAAGGCTCCTTTCCGAGGCACAAACAATATCGAAAGTGGTGAATGAAGCGGAATTTGTGGGGACTTAAATGCAAAGCGAAGTGAGTTAAGGCGGTTGTGACTTCACAGTGGAAAGGAATTAAGTAGCATTATCAAAGCCGATCCAGTCGGCTCCTTAGTGGTGAGCCACTTAGGAAAGAACGATCGTGGACAAGGAAGCGATAGAGATTAGAATATCCCCTCCGTTTTAAGCGGAGTTCTCGAAGAAAGATGATACATTAGCAAAGCGAAATGTTGGAAGTATTGCGACAAGTGAAAGTCAATATTCCTCTCCTCGATATGATTAAGCAGGTTCCCTACTTACCTTGAATTCTTGAGTTTGTACACGGTAAGAGGTCTTAATGTAAGTAAAAAGGCCTTAGCCCGAGCAAGTTAGTACCATTATAAGAGCAAGACTCAGTGAAGTATAAGGATCGAGGATGTCCCTACGATCTCGGTGAATATTGGAGAGGCATCGACGTGGAAAACCTTTATTGGGCACAGGGGCTAGTGGAATCTGTTCTTAGTATTCTATTTTTAAGCAATTGGGTTTGGGTGAAGCTGAAACCCACTTCCATCACACTTTCGCTCGTAGTAGGTCTATTAAAATACGAGGAACCATTGAGGACGTTCTTATACAAGTGGATAGATTTTACTATCCAGTAGATTTTGTCGTACTTGATACAAAACCAGTTGCAATAGGACCTAATCAGGTGCCCATCATATTAGGGAGACCGTTTTTGGCTACTTCAAATGCAATCATCAATTGCCGGAATAGAGTCATGCAACTCACATTTGGAAATATGACCTTGGAACTCAATGGCTATTTTCATTTGGGTAAAGGCATATGCACTTTCGGAGGAGGATATTTGAAGTTTGTATTTAGATACCATTGCAAGGCAGGCTAATAACCGGTAAGTGCAAGAGATATTAACTTGAGTTATCAGGTGCCTTGTAGAGCAACAATTTGGAAAATGAGCTTGAAATGCAGGGGGTCTTTGGAGAAGAAGAATAGAAATTTGCCTCTGATATTTGGTAATGAACGAGAACCTCAATTTAGAACTCGAGCCACTCGAAGCTGATTTAAAGTATGCATTTTGGAAGCAAATGAGCGTGCCCGAGTTGTGATTTCTTGGCACTAACCCACTTGCATAGGCATAATCCTCACGCACCTTCTCAATAAGAACAAGCAAAACATTGGGATGGAAAATTTACGATGCGAAAGGCATAAACGATCCATTTGCACTCATCATATCTATTTAGAAGAGGAGTCTAAAGGCACATTTAAGGCGACCCAGCGGAGGTTGAATCCCCATCTACGAGGAAGTAGTTCGGTGTGGAGGTCTTGAAATTGCTCAATTTGGTATCATTTGCTCCCATTTACATTAGCATGGGTTAGCCCGACTCGGGTGGTGCCTAAGAAATCGGGAATTAGCATTTGTGAAAAGCGAGAGGGGTGAAGGGTGTCTACCGAACTTACAACCGAGTTGGAGTATGTATAGATTATAGAAGGAAACCGATGGTGACACGAAAAGACCACTTTCCATTGCGTTCATCGATCGGCTCACGGAAGGATTTCAGGTTCACCCGCTTCTATTGCTTTTTGGATGGTATTCGGTACTTCGGATAAATTGCCCAGAAGATCGGGAAAAGACTACTTTTACTTGTGCATTTAGCGCGTATGCTTATAGGAGGATGCCTTTTGGGCTTTGTAGCGTGACCACTTTTCGTGATGTATGCTCGGTATGTTCGGTGACATGGTAGGCGTATAATGGAAGGTATCATGGATGATATCACACGTTATATGGGCGATTTTGAAGAATGCTTAACCAATTTAGGAAGCCATTTGCGAGATTCATAGAGAAGAATTTGGTGCTTAAGCGAATGCATTCATGGTAAACGAGGAATTGTATTGGGGCACATTATTTCGCGGGGGTGGGTTGATAAGCAGATGACATTATTTCCAAATTCTGCTGACAAATGTGAAAACAATTAGACATTGCTTGGTCATCTTTTACGAAACTTCTAGACGGTTCATTAAAGATTTTCCAAAGTGCGAGCCACAGTACAAGCTTCTTGAGAAGGATGCCAAATTTGTTTGGGAGAAAGATTGCCAGAAGAGTTTTGAAGAACTGAAATTTCATTTGACTAATGCCCCAATAGTTCGAGCACCTAATTGGCGATTCTGCATTTGAGGGTGATGTGTGATGCGAAAGTGATCTTGCTATAGGAAGTACTAGGCCAAAGAGAAAATGGGAAGCCTAGAGCAGCAGGGTGTATTATGCAAGCAAAACCTGAATGAAGCCACAGGAGGAATTATACCACTATAGAAGGAGTTCTTGTCAGTGGTGTATGCCTTAGATGAAGTCAAAGACATACTTGGTTGGAAATTTGATATAGTCATTTTCACGAGATCATTACCTTTGAAATATCTCTTAACCAAACAAAATGCAAAAGCAAAGACTCATCAGTTGGGTTACGCTACTTGAGTTCAACTTGCAAATTAGAGATAAAAAAGGGGTGAAGCGTGGCAGCGAGATCATCTGTCAAGGTTAACTATAGCCCACGACACTCCACAGTCCACCTAATGTGATGAATTTCACGAAGAATCCCTAATGCATTTGGAGAAATCACTGGTATGCTCACATTGCGATTTTCTCCTCGGGAGAAATCGGTGAGTGGAAAGGACGGGATAGGAAATATTTCTTTTGCTAAAATCCATTCCTATTATTGGAAGAGCCTTTCCTATTCAAATCTTGTGCGAGATCAAATCAGCCGAGGAAATGTATTGCACGAGGAGGCAAGCAAGGAATTTTAAACCATTTCCATGAGTGCTTGTAATTGGTCATTTTGCTTCGAGCTTGTGATGAAGGTGCTACAGTCGGGTTTCTACTGGCCTTCCTTATTCAAGGAAGCACACCAAATGTCTGGAGTGTATGTGACGGTCTGAAGGCTTGGGAGCTATCTCGCCGTCATATGATGCCTTTGAACCCAATTTTAGTTGTTGAATTATTCGATGTGTGGGGCATCGATTTTATGGGACCTTTTCCCTCGTCATATGGTCATACGTACATTTTGGTGGGAGTAGACTATGTCTCCAAATCGGTTGAAGCAATTCCACCGCAAAAACCAATGACAGTAGGAGTGGTAATTAAATTCTTGAAAGCCAATATCTTTTCCGGGTTTGAGGTTCCGAAAGCCATTATTAGTGATGGAGGTTCTCATTTAACAATAAACCATTTGAAAACCTCATGGCTAAATGTAGTGTAAGAAACACAAAAGTGGCCACCTTACCATCCTCAAACAAGTGGTCAAGTAGAACTTGCCAACGGGGAGATCAGATCGCCATTCTAATGAAGGTGTTAAGCTCGACGGGAAAGTTGGTCTATCAAACTACTTGATTCATTGTGGGCCTACGGGGCGGCTTTCAAGACAATCCACAGGAATGTCCTTGCTCGATTAGTCTATGGTAAGGCATATCACCTTCCAGTGGAGATCAGTACAAAGCATGAGGTGAGGCAATTAAGAAGTTGAACATGGACTAAGTATGGCTGGGGTCAAGGGTTCCTTGATCTCAATGGTGGAAGAAATACGGAATGATGCCTATTTGAGATTCAAAGATTCTGAATCGAAAGATGGCATGATCAAATGATAACCGGGAAGAATTTTAAAGAAGAGGGAGACCAAGTTCTTTCGACTCCAAACTCCATCTATTTCCAAGCAAGCTCAAGTCACGATGGGCCGAGTCCATTCATGGTCAACAGGCATACCCCAGCGGTTCGGTAGATTTAATCAATCCGGATGACGCAAGGGGGTGTTTTAAAGTCAATGGACAAAGGTGAAACCTTATGTAGTGCGAGCGGAGCCGGCGGTGAAGGAATTCTCCCTCTGGATCCTCCACAGGCCCTACAATCCTCCACCATACTTGGGGAGCTGGTTAAAGAGTAATTTTCATGCTCACATGTCTGGATGTTCAAATTTTGTTTTCCTTTATAGTTAAGTTCTTTGGTGCCCCAAACCTACAAAGGTAATTGTACATATCATGTTTGTGCCTTTACTAGGTGTAAAATGTTTTCTTTTCAATTGAACAATTGAATTGCTTACAATTGGACAATTAGATTGCTTCATGTTGGAAAATTGAATCACTATTGTCACCTGCATGTTAGAGCAAGATTCCGTACTTGAGACGGTTATGGTCGATTGAAGTTCCGGCGTGCTCAGCTTGAAATTTCCCACAATATGCTAATTCACACCGCTGCCTCAGTTGTTCCAATAGAAATTTGTGAAATTGTGTGCCTTCTTTAAGCTTTGCAAAGCCCGACCTTAGGTATGTTGGCAACCTAGGATAGGTTTTGTGTTACCTCTACGATTGAAGACCAATGTTGTCTTCAAAAGGAAAAAGAAAAAAAAGCAAAAGAAAAGAAAAAGAAAATAAGAAAAAGAAAAATAAAGTCGTGAAGTTTTGCCTTGAAACGAAACATGATCCGAGGGTATATGGCGAAAGCCTTTGAAGCCTTGATGCTTTAAGCCTTAATTGGTTGGGAATCATCGGTTATTATTCGTTACATGGGTGGATAGGTGAGTTGTGACTTGTGGGTGCTTAATTTTTCGAAGTCATTCGGTCGGTGAAGCCTTTAGAGTTAGTGGTCAAAGTGATCCTTTTGACGATGCCCTAAACCTTAATTAGTTTGAGTCATCGGTGGACCCCGTTACGGACTTTGGTGAAGTCGGATTTTAAGCGTTGCACCTACGATGTAGATGAATAGAAAGAAAAGTGTAACTAGCCCTGCTCTAGGTTTGTTCGACAACTTAAGGCCATGTAGTGCTAGGTTGGGGAGGTGGCAATTTGCGGTTTCTTGGCTAATCTCGGTTACAAAAAGAACCATTAGACTTAGGTGGAAATTCAAGCTGAGAATCATGGAACCAATTTTGACCTGAAATGGTTCTTGTATGGTTTTGATTCTTTCATTTCGGTTTTCAAATTTGAATTCAATTTTTCAGTTTAAGGTAATGTTTATATGTATATAAACCCTTTTTGAATCATAACCTTTTTGCAAATCACCACATGCATCTCCTTTTTCTTTATTTTGCATTGCTAAGGGACTAAACGGCGTTTCGGTTAAGGGGTGTGATTAATGCCCCGAAGTGCAATTTGAACCACATATTAGATAGGTTTGAGTGCTTTTTGCGCATTAATCTATGTATCATTATATAATTGAAGTGTTCTAGTCTTCTTAGTAACACTTATGCCATTTAGAGGGTATTTTTGGTTGTTTTGTAGGCTTTTGCACACTTTTGGAGTTCAATTTCAATACAGAGGATGAATCATGAAGTTGGAATTCAAGTCTCGGCCATCAACCAGCCCAAGAATCAATGAGAAAACAAAGGCAAAGTGAAAGATTGATACCGGTGAAGGCGGGATGAAGCGGTGAAGGATCAACAATGCGGGGAATTTTAAGCTAAGCTTGCGAAAATTTCCCTTCAGATTGCGAAAATTTATGACCTTAAGCGAAAATTTATAACCTAGCGAAAATGCCAAATTTCGCTGGAACCACTCAAATTTAAGCTAGCCTTTGTTCCTTAGCGAGGAAATAATTGATTTAAACTACTCCACAAGAATTTCGCTGGCTTAGCGAAATTTATAACTAATGAAATTGCCCACTTCACTCATGAAATTTCTTGTTTCGGCTAGACTGCATTGATTTAAGCTGAATTAAGCGAGGAATTCTTGATAACGAATTGATGCTCGTCATGCTTTGTAATTAATGCCAAACCGCCTCCAAACTTGGTGTATTATGAATTTTCCTATAACTTAGCCAATTTCATAGGTTTTTTGGTATTTTCATGCCTTGAGGTGGCCTAAGCCACATCTTGTTTTGCTTAACCTAAGCAACAGTTGGAAGGAACAATTTGGGGAGGAGAAGATATTTTGTAAGTTTTCATTTTGCTTAAATAAAGTCTTTTATTTTTAGGTTTCTTTTCTCCCTTCTCTCTCCTCTTTCTCTCTCTCCCTTTCTCGTTTGCCCAGGCACCCCTCTGGGATGGCGACTCAAGAGATGCTTGCTAAGCCTCCCTTCTTTGAAGAGGAAGGAAGCTGGCTTGAGTGGTGGGGCATATGCATGTTGTCCTCTTGTCTTAAAGACTACATGTAATTAATATTTATGGCCTTATATTCTCAAAACATGGTTGCATAACATTGAATGTCATTAATTTGTAATACTCTCCATGCTTTGAATCCAGTGCATATTGATGAGAGAAGTCTTTGTGATTCTTTAGATGAATCTTCCCGAGCCTTTAAAATGATATTTATATGTTAGGTTTCTCAAATTAGGGTTTGCACCAGCATTTAATGTTATTGATTTGGCCAATACTCTCCATGCTTTAGAATTGTGATTCTTTAGATGGTCTTTCACGAGCCCTACGAGATGATATTAAATGTTAACAGGGTTTAAAGCAGTGAGACATAGCGCATGCTACTGTATTGACTCAAATAGGGAGTTGTTTCATGGTGAGGTTTGCTAGTTAAACATAGATCGGTTATGCCAGGGACTATGGGTTGCTTGTCATACTTGAGATAAAACAGGACCTTGTTTGCCACTAACACTGCGAGTTAGTGACCCAATTCTTCAAAGTGCTTTTCACCTTTAACTTTCGGGTTTTACAGTTCTCGGTTCAAACCATTCCCACTTTGTTTTGAAACCCAATTCCAAAGAGTCCAAATAGAAAGCCTTACCTTCGTACATATGCAAACCATTTTAGGATGAAAACCCATCCGTGTTCGGCCCTAGACCCATACTACGGTAGCTTGACTACGGCGGAGTAGTAGGAACTTAGGTGTATATAAATTTTGTTGATTTTGGCTCAAGCCTACTATGGCACAGATCAGCACTCGAGGATAAAAGCCAAAATGGCTCAATTCAGCGTAAGTGATCGAAAGTGGGCGATCTTCGCCCAATTTTGAAGAAATTCTTGATTACAACCAAGACTACTTGATGCGAAGAGACAGAGATCTACACTACTACTCGACTATGTATTAGAAAATTTCTAATCTTGGGAGGGATTTGTAGATATAATGCATGCCCACACCATGGTTTTGATACATGGATGCTAGTGAATCATTTTCTATAATGGTATGTCCCCTACCATGAAGCGATTTCTTAGAAACCATGTGTGGAGTGATTACAAGTAAGAATCCGGATGAAGCTATGGATTTCTTGAGTTATGTGGCTGAGGCTTCCAAGAGTTGGGATGAGGCCCAAAGAGAAGTGGGAAAAATGAGGCCCTCGGCGGCACAAGGGGAGGAATTTTACACTTTCGGAGGACATGGAAATGAAAGCAAAATCTCGACCTGGCCTGGAAGTGGAGGAGCTAGAAGAAAGAGGCTCTATGAAGTGCGAGGCGGTGGCTAGAAAATGCACGGGACATTATGCAATTATCAGCCCCTCTCCATCGAGGAGAAAACTATCAGGTGCCCCATCAGTGAAAGTTTGATGTCGGAAGACACATGCTGCTCAATAGCGTGGGCGTCCTGAGCCTGGCCAAGATGCCCCGTACGGTAACACATACAATTCGGTGGAAGAATCACCCCTAATCTCTCACAGAGCTAATCCCCACTTGCCTATGTGCCCACGGTGCGAGCAACGGTTGGTTCCTCATCTCAACCACAGTTGCCACCATCCTCTTCTCCAGTTGAACAAGCCATCTTGAATTTGAGCAAGGTGGTCGGCAATTTTGTGGAGGAGCAAAAGGGGATAAATGAACAACTGGCACAAAGAATTGATATTGTAGAAGAAATTTTCTTGGGCAAAGAATAGATGGGCAGGCAATCTGTCGAGAAAATTGACAACTGCAATATTCAATCACAAAGATCAACAAATTGGAGATACGGGAGGGAGGAGGTTCCGCTTCCCAAACATTCTCCAAATCCAAAGGGTCAAAGTAGGTAGGCTCATCCGAAATTCGAGGGATGGATAGTAGAAAGCCATAATCCTCACGGCGGAGTGGAAGAAATAGAGCAACCGGTGCCCATGACTGGCGAAACATGCAAGGAAGGCAGGCACGAGAGGTAATCATCGAACAGACCAAAATTGAAAAAACCATACCCCTCCATTTCCCCAAAACCTGCGAGAGGCGAAAAAAACCCCGAGCAAGGCTGAAATTTGGGAGTGCTAAAATGAGTGAAATTGACATCCCTTTCGTATGATTTAAGCGAGTCAACTTATATAAGTTCTTAAAAGAACCTATGCCTGATCAGAAATGGTTAGGCATTGAAAGGGAAGCCTTCTCTTAGAGCAGAGTCGATTACCATAATCCGGGGCAGACCCAGTCAAATACAAGGATCAAGATCCTACAATTTCAGTCAACATTGGAGGACTGCATAGACAAGGTAGCTGCTAGGCTTGGGAGCCCGTGTAAACCCTCTTTGCCATACTCGATTGTATGAGTTAGGTTGGGAGCTAAAACCTACCAACATCATTTTGTCATTGGGCGATAGATCGGTAGAAGATTCTAAGGGGAATAGTTGAGGATGTGTTGGTAAGGTAGACAAATTCTACTACCGTTAGACTTTGTAGTGCTTGATCTGGGGACCAATTGCAAGTGGGCCCAATCATGTACTGGTATCTGAAACCATTTTTGGCCACTTTTAATGCAATCATCAATTCTTGGAAATGGGGTAATCTGACTCACATTTGGCAACATGACATTTGGGCTGATATTTTTCACTTAGTATGACCTGAAGCTAGTGGAAGGTGATAGGAAGGCAATGAAGTCTGCTCGGTGGCCCACAGGGGCGAGGGCGACAAGATCACATAGATTGCAGAATTAGCTAACGAGATGAAGCGGAGTTGATTGGGGAGGTGTCATCGGAGTCTGTGAGCAATTGGTCAGCCCAAAATCACCCAGTGAGAAGAAAATCAACAAGAATGGACCAAGCATGAAGGCTGCAGCACAAGCCACTGTCAGGGTTAAGGAGCTCCTCCTCCTTGACCTCCATGAAAATGGAATCGTGAAATTGGGCTGGTTTGGTGTTCGCTAAAGGCCAAATTGCAGCTAAAAAATTTTGCTTTTGTTTAAAGGTGGTCAGGTGATAGTTACTATTTTTAGTAACTTTCCACTTTTTAGTAACTTCTGTTTTACTTAATTTTCCTTTTTTAAGTAGCCTAAAATTAATTGTATTTTTAGGTTTTGATAAAGTAATAATTAGTAATTTTTTTATGCCTAATTCAAAATTTTTTTTTTTTTTTGCGGATGGAGTTCAGTTTGGCAGGATTTCGCTATTGTAAGAAGAAGGGGAGGGGGGAGGAAGCCATTCATCTTCATTCCATCATACCCCCAGTGAGCCACCCCTAGCGTAGGCCTGAGCCTCCGGTAGCCGCACCTGCACACTAACCTTCTGACCTACTTGGGACCTTTGCATACACGCGAGCCACTGAGCGCGCCGTCTCCACTGCGGTCTGCGCGGCTCGGCAACTGCTTAGGACCGTGCGCCGTCTCTGAGCCTCCTGTTCGTGCCACCGTCACGCCGGGCCTGGTTGCACCCTACCTTGCCCGGCGGTCACCACTGCCCCGCTACGTGCCCTTGCACATGCTTGCTCGTGCCACAGGTTAGCCACTTAGCACTTTCACAGCCTTGCCACGCCTCGCTCCACTAGCCGTGGTTGGTTTGGTTCAGCCGAGCCCTGGTCCTGAGTGTGCGTGCAGTGCATTCTAGCCATTTAGTGAGCAAGCCTTGTACCCATGTCGCTCGACTATAGCTAGGTAAGTACCGAGAGTGGGTCCTTCGGGCCCGAGTCGGGTTTGCACTCGAGCGGGAGGAGGCGGGCCCAGTACAATCCACGATCCGGTCCACTGAGGGCCTCGGGGTTCGGGAGATATCGGGCGAGGATGGGACCTCGGGCCCCTTCCGTCTGCGCGACGATCCGGGAGGGCCGGCCCTCCCAGGCGCCGGACCGCCGGGCCGGGGAGTCCTCATCACGCTCGGGGCCTCGGCCGTCCCCTTCGCGGTAGCGGAGGGCTCTTGCCCCATCTATCGCCGGCCTCGAGGATCAGGCGGCCATTATTGCTCAGGGACCCGATTCACGGAGCGTAGGGCTTCGTACGAGATTTTCATGGAGAGTCGTTCTAAGTGTCTGAGCCTTGTGACCCCAGTTCCAGAGCTATGGGGCCCGATTACAGTACTCCTGCTCTTGGTACATGACAGGCGGTTCTACTATCCGGGTGGTACTTAGGTTCTACTACTCCGCTGACTTCGAGGAGTGCGAATCATTGGGCTCCGATTTACTATTGATGATCGACCAAAAGTACTTGACGGCGGACATTTGGTTGCATTGGGCTCTTAGGTAGAAGCAGGGCCAATCTTTGGAAGGATATGTCATCGGGATTAGCCTCGGCGGACACGACGGGGAGATGGTCCATTTGCTTCTTGGAGATACCACGACGGGACCAATTCTTTTCGGAGCGCTCCCGCCTCGAGGATGCTTCTCGTGGATCCACTGCTCACGGACCGGCTGTTCAGCTCACGGCCTTGGGTGTGAGGAGTATACTCGAGCCACTGTCTGGATCTCGGAGGTGCAGTTTGATCCCTCGAGTTGGTGAGGACCTCTTGCCCGAAGATAAGGAGTCCACCGTAAGGGCTGGCTCGGCGAGAGTCTACCATTCTTTGATCTGCGACTGAGCCGGGTTCTTGAGCATTTAAGGATTCAGGAGGATCCCAGTGAGAGGAGGATTAGATGTCCTCGAGTCCTGTCTATGGAGCGAGCGATGGTAATGCCGATTTCTTTTCTCCTCAGCGGGACCCAGGGAGGGAGTGCAGGATGAGGTGGCGGGAGGATCAACGGGAGATGATCCTGCTTTCAGGAGGTAGAGTGGGAGGAGCCCGGTGCGGTTGTCTCCTCCATCTCCTCCTCCACCTCCCCATTGACCGGTGGCCTCCAGCCCTTCATCTTGGCGCCCGGCCTCTCGGAGCATGTTTCATCGCCGGGGAGCTAGGGTGTTATGGATCTTTGTTGTGCATTGGCTACCACCTGACATGATGGATCGGAGATTGGCCGTAGAGGACCACTTTAGAGCATTGTCATACCATGCTCCATCGGGGATCATGGAGTCGCCCTCGGTCTCCTTGGGCTTGCACATCGTGATGGGCCACGAGCCTCCTTGGAACATCTTGGCCCGCGACAGCAGCAGCTTCGGATCCACCACCACCGCGAGATTGAGGTGAGGTCACACTCCTGTCTCTAACCTACCACATGACATGTTTCTACCACTTTGGGCAGGAGGAAAGTTAGAGTTAGAGTGTCTTCTATTATGTTTTGTACGGTTTCGATTTATCAAGCTTTGCCTACTCATTTTGTATGCGAGTTCATGTATTAGCCAATAGTAGGCGGTGATATTTTATTATGTTTAGCTATATTAGAAGCATGTTTTAGCCATTTGGTTATATCAAAAAGCTTTAGCATTATTTCCGATTTACTACACTTTTACCGTCACGTTTTTATCTACATTTGTGTTTCTACTCTTGCCTTTGGTTGAAAAATTGTAGCCCTGTATGTTACCTTAATGTTAGAACATTTCTATGCATGATTTAGTTTTTGGTCAATTGAAATTTGGCATTGTCAACCTTGAACATTCCCAGCTGGCTAATTCACACACTTTGCACACGAGTTGTACGATAGGTTGCTGACTATATACCTCTTTCCACTTTGCAAAGCCGGTATAAATTTGTTGTGACCCTGTGGGTTTGTGTTACCCATGTTGAAGACCAATGAAGTCTTCAAAAGAGGAAAGAAAAGCAAAGAAAAGAAAAGAATAAAAGAAAAATAAAAGCGTAGCTTTGCCTTGAAACCAGAACACGGTCAGAGGGTATATGGCGAAAGCCTTTAAAGCCCGATGCTGAACATAAGTGGTTGAGGTCATGACATTATTATCTGCAGGTGGATGGTGGTGAAAGATTCATATTTGTAGGTGCTTAATTCTCAGAAGTCATTCGAAGTGGGGTGGCCTGCGAGTTTGTGGTCAAGTGATCCTTTTTGGCTTGATGCCCTAAACCTTAATTTGGTTGGGAGTCATCGGTGGACCCCCGTTACGGACTTTGGTGACGTCGAGTTTTTAGCATTGCACCCTACATTGCAATCAAGGAAAGAAATAAGGCGTAGCTAGCTGCTAGGTTGGTGACGGTTAAAGGCCATAGATCGCTAGGTTGGGGGAATAAACTGCATTTTATTGGCTCAAGTTGGTTACCTTAGGAACAATTAGATTTTTGTGGAAATTCAGGTTGACTTCCTTGGAACCAATGTTGTCCTAAGACTTGTTCTTATATGGTTTTTGTTCTTTCATGACCGGTTTCATCACAGGTCATAAATTATTCATACTAAAGGTAAAGCTTACACAATATATACACTTTTGAACTACATACACTTTTTGTAAAAGCCACGACATACATCCCATTATTTTTAGCATTGCTAAGGGGACTAACCAGTCGGTTGGGGGTGTGATTAGTGCCAAAAGTACTATTTGAGCCCTATTCAAGATAGGTTTGAGTGCTTTTTGCTTAATCATATGGTCGCTTGATTGTCATGTGCATGTCCACTTAGTGTTTTTGATTTGTTTCGAGATTGTTTGGACAATTTGCAGGTCTTAGGAACTGACAAGCAGCTAACTATTGGTCTTGAATCACGAGAATCCTCGATGATTTCAGAAATTTGAGGCGATGAAATGTCAAGATACGTGTTGAAGAATTCGGCGAAGTGATGAATAAGAGTGCGGAAGGGATGCGGTGGGATGCGGTAGCAAGCGGGATCAAAGGCTGGGATTTTGCTATGATTGCGAGAATTTCTTTGGGATTGCGAAATTTTGCCAATCATAGCGAAAATTGAAATCCTAGCAGAATTTATATGTGGAAGGATTTCGCTAGGCTAGCGAGAATTTCCCGCTAGCTAAGCGAATTCAAGCTGTTCTAGCGAAAATTTCCAATTTAAACTATCTCATAAAATTTAGCTAAATTTAGCGAAATTTTCGTATACTAAGCGAATTTCTTGCATAAGCGAGAATTCTTTTTATTTGTGTTTTTGGTATTTTTGATTCCAAACGACCACGTTTTGATATTTTACCATTTTGTCCCTTATGTAATTTCATATTTTAGGCATTTTTGTATTTTCACACCTTTGGGGTTGACTATATAAGCCCCTATAACTTTGTAACCCTAAGCAACTTTTCATTTTATAAAGTTTTCCCGCAGCTTTCATTTTAGGTCTCATTTTGCTCTCTTCTCTCTCCTCTTTCTCTCATTTTCTCGGCTTCCAAACACACCCCTTGAGGATGACAACTCAAGGGATGCTTGGCTAAGCCTCACTAATATGAAGAAGGGTTGCTAAATTTGGGTTTGGGGAACTTTGCGAGGTTGTCCTCATGCTTTAAATATTCACAGTGCGCATTTATGGTTCCATACTTTCCAAACTAGGGTTTATGCCATTTAATGTCTTTCTTTTGGTCAATACTTGTCATGCTTTAGGGTTAGTGCATTCTTAATGGTGATGCAGCGTATTCTTTCAGATGGCATTTACGAGCCATGGGAATGAAGGGTTAAATGCTACAAGTTTCAAAGCTGAATGGGACTTTGAATGTTTAATACTTAAGAGGGTGACTCAAATAGGAGTGGTTTTTAGGGTTGGTTTTATAAGCTAAACAAAGATCCGGTTTGGCTTTGACTATGTCAATTGCCACTAATCACGAAATAACAGGGACGGCTGTAATACCCCAGGTTATCGAGCTAGTAGCCCGAGCCTTCAAAGGTTACCATTTCTTACTTTCATTTAAGTCATTCTGATTAATCGATGAACAACCAACCTCCCGTATTTTAACCAAATCCAAAATCAAACCAAAAGCCTCACCATTTTCAAACAACTGATGCAAATCATTCGTAGGATGAAAACCCATCGTGTTCGACCACTGAAGCCATTTATCACTGCGTTAGCTTGACTACGCGTGGGAAGGCTATAGGAATATAAATTTTGTTGATTCAGCATCACCCTACCGTGGCACGAATCAAGAAGTGGAAGAATTCATGAGGATCAAACCTCTTGAATGGAGACGTGTGTGGGTTCTTGAGGAACAAGCTTCCTTAATGGAAGACATGGGCAGTTACTTCGGAAAGTGGAGAGAAGGGAAAAATGAAAACTTGGGCAACAAGTCTTCTACGTCTATAAAAGGAGTAGAGAAGGAGGAAGAACCAATCGATCAACGATTCAACAAATCAATTGACTCAATGTCAATCTACTTAAACAAATCCTAGCTTTTCAACAAGCTTTCAGCAATTTCAACATTCTAATTCCTAGTTTTAGCCAAGTTTCTGGAAATTTTCAAGCAGTGTTATTTCATTCATTTGTAGTGAAATCCAATATTTTCTCTAGCAATTACAACATTCTGGTTGCAAGTTCTATTTAAGTTTTTATCAATTTTCCAGCACAATACTGATTTCATAGTGAAATCCAATGTTTACTTCAGCAATTCTAGCATCTGGTTGCAAGTCTTATTCAAGTCTGTCAACGTTCAGCATCATGTTATTTCATTCCTTCATAAGGAAATCTAACACTTTTCTTCAACAATTAATTCGTGCAATATTTCCATTCGTACGTTTTCCACTTTGATTCTAGGAAACTGTCAAAGGAACCAGGGAGCCTACATAGCTCGATTAGAAGTTTGATCTTACGAGTCATTCCATTTTGGAAACACTTAAATTTCTTGGCACACCCACACGCTTATATTTTGTATGTTTCATGTAAGATTCAAAAATCACCACAAAATAGTTATATTTTGTGAAAACCATCAATGTTATCAAAGCATTTTGGTTGTTTTTTGGCTTTAATCATTCTAATTAATTTGTTTATATATGCTTTGGTTTTGGATCTGATTCGTGACTGGATGTGATTCACAAAATAATACACAGTATTTAGATAATGTTTTAGAAAGTTTTTTTGATAATTAAAATCCTTTCTGATTTGTGCCAAAAAAAAAAAAAAAAAAGAGGTCTTGAAAATCTTGTATTGTGTAGGGAATACCAGAAAAGAAGAATATGAAGATTACAAAAAAAAAATTGATAAATATATTTGTCATCCACAGATAGGGTTTCAAAAATCCATAAGAATTTGTTTTCAAAGTAGTTTTTTGTTCCTAAGAAATAAAATAAATCAAAGATAAATATGGATAGATAGGATTTTTGGTTCAGAATCACACTTCTTCAAAGAATACACACAAATATGTTTCAGTTTTTATTAAAAAAAATTATGATTATAATCGAAATGTATTTAAAAGAATATATTTTCCTGTGGTTCAAAATCACAACGGATGTCTCCGAAAATAATTTTTTTAAAAAATTGGATTCCGAATAAGAAGCTGTATATTTTTTTTATGATGATCTGTTCTCCGGAACGTGATATGTTTCCTAATAGCTTTAAAAGCTACAGAACTTGGAGATCTATAGACCTTAGTAAAAATAGGATTCCGAATAAGAAGCTATATATTTATTCCTACCCTTATTTATAAATTAGTATTATGTTTATTCCTAATAAACATAAGCTTCCGAATACGAAACATTTAGCCCTCAAAGGCCTCATATCTAGGATTAATTTGTTCCTAGAAAAGAGAAAATTAAAAATAAAAAAAAAACGAAAAATAATGGGACTTGTTCAAAGATATTTATCTTTGGATAAGATGTATTATCCAAACGAAAAAAAGGAATATATTCCTATTTTTTTAAAATATTAATATTAAAACAAATGACTAATGCGTTAATGAAGAAGTAAGTGTCCCTGTCCACGAGTGGTATCTCCATGAGCACTTCAAGATGAAAGGATCCTAAGGGGCATGAGTTTGGGGCTTGCATGCATAAAGGTATAGTACGTATTTCATGCATTTCCGTTCCACTAAGATGAAAGATCTTAAGGGGAATGAATCATTTGTCATTCAATAATTAATATGGCTTTATACGAGTTGGTTCATATGAAAGGATTGTACATTAAAGATGTTTATTTTCTTTTATAAAATTTATTTGAAATATTAATTATTAACTAGAAGATAAATATCTCTTAGTTCATATAATTAAAACCAATAGGCAGTTAAGCTTATTGATTAAAGCACTTCCATCTTTTCCCTAGGACCTAAGTGCTAATCTAGCCAACTACTATTTTTTTTTCCTCTGAACCAAAAATAATGGTAAGACTAATGAGGACTGTTAAGGCCGTAAGAATCTTGGACCAATGAGAAAGAATAGCACATATGATAAGGAAAATTGGGTACATTGAAATGGATTCCAATGGCAAGGACAACGATTTTGACCGTCTAGTGAACCACATAATTAAGATCAATGCTCGCATTCAAGAGATGGTTTGGGAAGGGTGTTTATTGAATAGTATTAAGAAATATAAGGCTTTAAGGTAAGGCATCAAGTCTCCTAATGAACAAGGAATTCTTGATTCTCTATGGAATACTTATGATGAATCCTTAAGGAACACTTATGATCAAGAAAACATAAGAAAACTTGTTCGGGAGTTCATCAAAGAATATGTGAATTGGGTTGCAAAGAAGACTTACAGTCATTCATATGGTATGTCCATTCAAAAATGAAGAAAACAAGTAGCCAAAATTCCTATGCTGCCTAAAGTTAATTATGAATTTCCTTTGGAACTTAAGAAAAGATTATATAAATCCATTCAAGTTCATAGGATGTGGTTATCATGAAGTTATATTTATTTCTTTGATATTTACATGTAATGCTTTACAAAGATTGTAAATATTTGTGTTCTTTTTTTTTTATAAGTACACAATTTTGTCCATACTGGGACTTGAATCCTGGACCCTCCCTGCCCTATGCCTACAGGTAGCTAGTAACCACTAAGCTAGGCCTCATTGGCTAAATATTTATGTTTTTTAGTTCAATGGATTTATGCTTCTTTTATTAAAAAAATTATCTTGCATTTTTTATTTTGTTGCAATTATAAATTTATTGACTAAAATTATTTAGAATTTGTTAAGTACAAATTAAATAAAGTTTAGTAACTTTATATTGAGAACAGTTAATTACAAAGCGATTCATGGAACATAGGAGCTTTAAACATTGGAACATAGTGAACTCTTGACTCTAAATCTATGTTAAATTAACACTTAATAACTAATTTAAAATTCATTTATGTAATGGGAATTATACTTGGGAAATTGGTCGACCAAGCTCATTTTGGCCCAACCCATTCGGGTCGCAAGCTGAAAGGAGTGAGGCCAATTTGGCTTGACAGGCTAAAAGTGAGTGTGTAAAAATTGGTAAAAATGCAGACCCGTGCGTGCAAGTATACGCGTCGAGTTCACTTAGTGTAGTGACTAGTCAAGTGTCGTTCCCACGAAGAGAAGCGTACTGAGTACTGGTTTAGTGACCTAGACAATATTTGGATCCAGTCTTATAACGAATTATGACTAAATTAACTGATTTAAGGAAAGTCTAATATTAAAATTTTGATTTAAGGTAATGATGAGAAAACTAGGGTTTTGCCTTCGCCTACCACACCTTATGGATTTTAACCTAGATAGCGCATTTATTTAATATTCCATATGATTTATGTTAGCGGGTTGATTGTGCCTACAAGCTATTCTCTCTCGAGATATAGCTGCCTATCTCGCTAGTGGGATCTATTGCATCTCTGCTGAGACCCCTTGACTCCGAGATGCATGAATGTGCAAACCCTAGTGTTACACTTGGAATGCGGGATATCTCTATTCCTTGATTGACCAAGTGTTGCTTTACCCATGTCCCTACGAGTCATCTTTTTCTCGATGCTCAGGACTCTAATTAGCATGCCACAGTGTGAAATAATAACATGTGATTAAATTCAAGAGTAAAGTGACCATAGAAATTCATATCGATATTAAATAAACCACAATTAATGTATTAATCCATAAAAGTGCGGTTAGGGTTGAAAAAACCCTAGAGAGAAAAGTTAGTTCATAGTGATTTTCATTACAAACTGAAAGATTCTCAGCATTAAACGAATCAGGAAAATAAATACAGAAGAAGTCGTCTTCGCGATCTCTCGGAATCCTTCTCTGCCAAGCTCTCTCTATCCATCTCTCCTTGTGTTCAGTCTACCTCCAATCCTCCCTCTCTGCCTCGAAATTGCTTCCTATTTATACCTCGAGATCCGAGCCCATCAATGGCCTAGAAAATCATAATTTTTAATGCTCCCATTCTAGAAAGGGAGACCTTGCTACGCCACGGCGAAGGGGGCTACGTCGTGGCATACCCAAGGCCTCTCGAAATTAATGAATCAGGTTCGCTGCAGCGTAGGGCCTCCACGCTGCTACGAAGTGCTACACCACGCGAGGAGTGCCTGCATTCTTGCATACTAAGGCTCCACTGCTGCACTTCTTTGTGCTCTCTGCTTTGGTTATTTCTTCTATTATTTAGCTTCCTTTTTTATTCCAATATCGACATGTCTAAAATTATAGTATGGGGATTAGCGCAATATTGGCGAATATGAATGTGAATCATGCAGGTGATCTATAAAAACACAGAAATTTTCTTGTGCATGCATGATTCCTCCGATCATGGCCCACTTTTATTTGGGTGACTTTTGGTTGCCTAGCTCAGACTAAGTAGGCTACGAGGCCAAAACAAAAGCAGGCTCATTAAACTAAAATATTTAATTTCCTAATTTTATCCTTCATCAAATAAAAATAGGAGAATTAAAAAAACACAAACATCTAATAATTAATACATAAAATGATAGAGACTAAACAACATAATAATATTTAGAGTCTTAAATAAACCTAAGCAAGTAAATAATACCAGAACACCATATCAATTACTAACTAGCTAACTACAACCACATTCCCATTAAAAGAAGTGAAACATCAAAGCATAAATAGGTCCAAATTTAATAAACAACACCAACATATACAACCACAATTGTTTATTTTATTGGATGATTCATACTATTTTTATTACAGATAGATTGCTAGACACTTTTTATTTGATTGTAGCTTTCAAATCTAAGTTGAGAAACTAGATTTCGAAAGGGATTTGTTTCAATCATTGTTTAATGCCTAGAGATAAAGATATCCTAAGGTTTAACATGGTCGATTAGGATTCTTGAACTTAATGACTCTTAAGTTTAGCAGTTAATGCAGAGATGACCTTAACCTAAACTAAAGAGATGTATTGAAAACTCTAGAGAGATCAATTGCAACTAAAGTGATATCCGCCAACAACAAGTAAACAAAACACACTCATTTAAATCCAATTCCTTCAATTGATCATAATTTTGGTGAAATCTATGCCCTGTGGTTTTTAGGATATTTAGGTTTTCTTGTTTGAGTTTTGAGTCTTTATTGTTAGTTTAGGATTTTATTTGCATGCTTGACTTCTTATTTGTCTTTCAACCAAGTCAGTACTTAATAGAACAATCCTTGTGGGAACGATAACTCACCTATCACTTTATTACTTGTTCACGACACGTGCACTTGCGCATACAAAATAGCACAACACCAAGTAGGGTATAGTGTGGAGTGAAATGAAAGTGTTGCACAATATATTGCATATGGAAAGGTTTGCAGTCAACCCCTTGACTCTCTGGTCAATTAAGGGTCATGATGTATTGCCTAGATTTTACTCATGAGGTTTATCAGATCATGGACAGGTTTAGTGGCCAACATAACTGAAAACCTAATGGGTCATACACTTAGAAGTAGTGAAGAAGTAAAACGAACATGGATTGGACCTAAGTTAAGGGAAAGTGATTTGGATGTGATCCAAATTGAACAAGGTTGCTAGAAACTTGGACCATCTCAGGATTGAATAAATTCCAGGACCATTTGGATGGGTATTGGAGGATTTGGGCTTGCATACAATAGCATGAAAGAAATGGCTAAGGCATGGGCTTTAGGCCTATCACGCTATGGTCCTAAGAAACTCATCCTTTTTAGTCCATTTTTCTTTTATTTTTCGACGATTTATGATTCATTTTAATAAGGGTATGGAATAATCACCAACTTCAGATGTTTACGGGTTTTTTGAATGAAAAACAAATCTACTTAAGAAAATCAGAAAAAATGGCTAAGGCAAAAATGTCGCTACATAATTTCAAAATGTCACATCATAATATCGGAACGTCGCAACAAAAGCTCAAGGTAACCAGTAGGGCTAAGTCTCAACAAGGAATTATATGTCGCAACAAGACAAAGCTAAGCTCAAGTTGGAAGTAAAGATTGTCGTGACATTTCACAACTTTCTCACGCTACATAATATGAGAAGGAATAAATGATAAATGTTGCAACAAAGAAATTTATGTCGCAACATAATGAAGATTAGAAGACAGACTTATGTCACGACATTGTCTAAGAAGTTCCTGAAGAAGAATGTCACGACATTGATCAAAGAAAATGGCAATGCGGTTATGTTGCGACACAAAAAAACTATGTCACGACACAACAAAACTATGTCATGACATAAAATTTCAGACTAAAGAGACAAGTCAAGACAAGTTGGTCGCGAGCAAGGTTTTTATGTTGTGACAAACATTTCAAAGAATGATAAGATCAAGGTAGGAAATATGTCACAACATTTTCGAAGTATGTCGCAACATAAAGTTCAAAAGTCAGCATAGCAAGCCAAGAAGGCTATGTCGCGACAGAGAAGTTTTATGTCGCGACAACCACAACAAAATGCTAAGGGAACTCTATCGCGACACATAAATTTTATGTCGCGACACAATAAAGAGCAACAAGAAGGAAACTTTGTCACAACAAAGCCTTTTCTGTTGTGACATACCATTTAGTGTGTACTACAGGCATAGAAAAGAATGTCGCAATAGAAAAACTATGTCGCAGCAATTCTGAAATTGGTCGGTTGATGCGATATCATTTGAAAATCTATAAATAGAAGCACATAGGGCCTTTACGTATAGCTTCCATAAACCAAAGACATCTTGAGTAAGTTGGACTCTCCTTTGTATATTATTTTTCTTTTCATTTTTCTTTTATTTCTTTTTTGTCGATTTAGATTTAGCTTATATTTTAGTTAGTAATTTTCTTGGATTTGAGCAGCAATCTGAGTTGAAGTTTCAAGATAGGTTCATTGTAAAAATTTAGATTTCATTACTGTCTAAATTGAATGGAATCTGGAAATTTGCTAGAGTTCATTTGTTTCAGTTTGCTTGCAATTTCAGTGAATTTTCTTGATCAGCTAGTCAACTGTATTTATGTAATGGAGTTACGAAGACTAAAAATCCCTTTGGGAATGGATTGATGTTAGTTATCATTTTCTATGCAACTTGAAAGAATGTCATAGTTAGAAATCTTGAATTTATTTAATTGGTGTTGTACTTGAAATTAAGTGTTCCGAATATTAGTAGCTTGTACCCAGAAAAGATATGTATCTTGCTCCCGATTTCGGGGCTTCCTACGGTGAAGCACGGAGATGGAGATTCCTAAGAGTATAAACGATTACTTGGGGTATGCTAGACTAACATTATGGAACTAAGGCCTCTGAAGATTACTCTAATAGATCCACTGAATTTACTCATGGTGAGAGGATTAGTTGGTTGATGTATTAGTTTAATTGATTAGAGGTTTCTCCTCTGTTTGAAGAATGATCTTGATCCCATGTTAGCATAGATCAAATCAAGAAGATAAAGAGTTTACTTAAATTTGAAGGATGACATACCTATTTGATTAGAGAAGGCTTATATTATCCTATCTATGGGGGCAAGAATTCTTTAGTCCTAAGAATTGGAAATGAAGTACTAGAAAGGAAAAATACCTAGTTCTTAGAAAGAGAATTATATCTTACAAATAATTGATTGGACCCATGTATCTAGAAGGAATATGGTTCTCTAATTAGTGAAATGTATAGTGTATGGAGAAATCCAAACTATACTACCTTGCATCTTTGACAATTTTAGATTTCAAACTAATGGCTTAACTATGTTATAAAACGATGCAGAAATTATAATTATACATTGATCTATGTTCCAGTGTTAATTTTACTCAGTGAACTCTCTAATCCAATTTTTTTTGAATTTTTTTTGTCATAGTTATAGAATTTTATTTAGGCATTCTTTCTTAGTTTAAACAAATCAATTTTATACTTTTGAGTTCAAATAGTAAAGATCTTGAGTAGTTGGGGTAATTGATCTTTAAATCTCTAATCAATCCTCGTTAGAATGATATCTGGACTTAAAATCCATTGTATCACTTATATGACCTGTGCACTTGCAGAGAATTGGACTAACAATAAATTTTATTATTTGATTAGTGCCGAATAAAGATGTACAGGCCACATTTATTCTTGAGTTTGAGCATTTTTGTGTACTAGTAACCCATCTTAATTGACACATTAAGGTCAGGCTATACTCGATATTTTGTGGTTTTATCTTTGTAGTTTTGCAATAATTTTTCATTATCATCAGGTGACTCAAATACGAAGGGCAGGGCGAACTCAAGGCATGTACAGTCGGATGGCAATTGGAGCTAAATACAGAAGGAGAGGGGAGCAATGCAGAGATTTTGCAGTGTTGCAAATTTTCACAACTTGCAAAATTTCGCAGGTTGCGAAATTTCGCAACCTGCCTTGTTTGTTGTTTGACCAACTTTTTGACTGCTTTTTGTGATTTTTTTTCCCAAACTGTCCTCCATGTAATTTTGTTGTTTCATACTTTTTTGTAATTTCCTTGACTCTGAGCAGTATATAGAAGTCTCAATCAAGCTCACGCCAAAATCGGTGATCTTTATCAATCAATAAAATTGGCGCCAAAGCTTTCAGCTCTCCCGTCTTGGTGATTTTCCCTTATTTTCTCTCCCTTTCTTACACTTTCTCTGCATCGAGCACTCCTTGAGGATGACAACTCAAGGATGCTTGGCTAAGCCTCCCTCATCCTTGAAGGAAGTCAACTGGGTCATGGTTCTTGAGGTAAAACACTGTCCTCCCTGTTGCCAACACAGGCATTTATTATCATTTATGTTTCTGCATCTCACTTTGGAAGCAAATCCTTATGATGTACCTGATTGGCCGGTGTAGCAAGCTTTTTAAGGCTGATGGATACTTATTGCTAGATCATGATGCTCACTTAGTTTCCATTTATTTATATCTCTGCGGGTTAGATCGAAGGACCATTTTCTTGCTTTGAAACATTAATGGTTAATAGCGTGTATATTATGAGAGAAAAACTTTTAGGAAGTTCGATTTTATAGCCAAACGAAGATCGGTTCGGAAATGACTATAGGTCATCCTCACCAGCGAGGAAAAGGATCTAGGACATTTCAGTTATAGAACCCCAAGCCACGTGGCGAGACTGAAGTTCTCTTACACTTTATTTCACTCACATTTCGATTTTCAAACCATCGATCTTTTGCTTTTATAAAGCTTTGAATCCAAAGTGAAATCACCATTTTCAATCAACTGTAAATCATTTTGCATGAAGAAACCCATCCCTGAGTTTGACCTGATTAATGCCCAAAAAGTGCAATTTTGAACCCTATATTAGATAGGTTTTGAGTGCTTTGCGCATTATTAAATATCATTATACCAATTAGTGTTCTAGTCTTCTTAGTAACACTTATGCCATTCGAAGGTATTTTTAGTACATTTTGTAGGTATTTGTGCACTCTTGGAGTTCAATCTCGAGTCAAATGATGAATCATGAAGTGTGATCCCAATGTTCAGTCATCAACCAGCCCAAGAATCAATGAGAAAACAAAGGCAAAGTGAAGAAAATTCGATGCAGTGGAAGGCAGGAGTCAAGAGCAGGAACCCGAGAATTTTAGCTAGACTGCAAATTTCGCTAAACTCTTGAATTTCGAGGTTTAGCGAAATATTTCGCAGGATTCAGCAAAATGCCAATTTCGCTAGACCACCCGATTCGCTAGGCACCATTTTAGCGAAAAAACTGGACTCGCTACTCCTCTGATTTCTCTAAGCTAGCGGGAATTTCGCTAGCTAAGCGAGGCTACGGCTCTAAGCGGGAATTTTCCATTTCGCTATGCACGGTGATTTAAGCTAGTTAGCGAAATTCTTGATCTAGCGAAATTTAATCTCTAAATCATGTTTGTAATTAATGCGAAGCCCAGGCTCGAACTTGGTGTATTACTCTATTGTCCTTTGCTTAGCTGAGTTATTAGGTTTTGGTATTTTCATGTATTGAGGTGGCCTACTCATAAAGCCCCTCTTATTTTGTAACCCTAAGCGACAATTTTGGGGAGAGAAGATATTTTGTAAGTTTTCATTTTGTAAATAAAGTCACAAGTATTTTAGTTAAGGGTTTTGCTTTTCTCTCTTCTCTCTCTTCTTTCCCTTACTTTCTCAGCTGCCAAACACCCCTCTTGAGGATGACAACAAGAGATGTAGTAAGCCTCTTTCTTTAATGAAGAGGAAGGAAGCTAGCTTGGTGGTAGGGCATATGCATGTTGTCCTCTTGTACTAAAAGCTCACGAGGTAAGAATTATATTTATGGCCCTTATATTCTCAAAACATGGTTGCATAACATTGAATGTTATTGATTTGGCCAATACTCTCCATGCTTTAGGATCAAGTACATATTCAGTGAGAGAAGTACTGTGATTCTTTAGATGGTCTTCTGAGCCTACGAGATATTTTCTATATTTACATGTTAAGGAGTTCTTCAAATTAGGGTTAAATAGCATTTCTTGTTATTATTTTGGCCAATACTCTCCGTGCTTTGGGGATACGGTGCACGGGTGAGAGATGCCTTTATTGTTCTTTCTGGAATGGTCTTTTCGAACTCTGAAATGATAATTTAATGTTAGGGTTTTAAAAGGGGCCATAACTGCATGCTACCTGTATTGACTCAAATAGGAGTTGCTTCATGGGTGAGGTTTGCTAGTTAAATATAGATCCGGTTATGCCATGGACTATAGGTTGCATGTCATAGCGAGGATAAACAAGACCTTGTTTGCCTTCTTGCCAAGTTAGTGACCTAAATCTTCAAAGTTAACTTTTTCACCTTTTACTTTCAGTTTCTGATTCTCGAGTTTCCAAACCATTCCCACTTTGTTTTGAAACACAATTCCAAGAGTCCAAATAAAAGCCTTACCTTCATGCACTGATGCAAACCATTTTAGGATGAACCCATCCCGTGTTCGACCCTAGACCACTATCTTTGCGGTAACTTGACTCTGGCATTAGTAAAAACAGAGTGTATATAAATTTTGTTGATTTTAGCTCAGCCTACTGTGGCACGAATCATGACCCTAGAGCCACTATACTGTAGTAGCTAGGCTACGGTAGTATGAGTTTTAGGATATAAATATTGTTGATTCCAGTACACCTACTGTGGCATGAATCAAATGGCGCCGTTGTCGGGGATGGTGCCCTAGTGTGAGTGAGAAGCTGTTGAACTTGTGATCCACATCACAAGTATTGGTGAATTCTCATTCCTTTTTTATTTTACTATTTCCTAACGGTTCTTTGTTGGGGAAGTGAGCCCACATTGTGCATATCGATTTTCTTTGTTTTAATTTTAACCAACTTTAACCCTTTTTGGTAGCTTTGTTCTTAGTTTCTTGTTGTGTTGTGTTGTGTTCTTAGGACTTTATGCACCATTGGGATAGGAACACTGCAGGCAGGCTAGAGAGAACCAGTGCTCCATAAGAACAGGGGTGTGAAGTGAGTTTACACAGCAACCAAATGGAGCCTCCACCTAAGGAGCAACAAAGTCAGTAGGGGGTACAAAGAAACCCCAATGCCTACAGGTCAATGAGGGACCATATACACCCACCCAGGGTGAGTGCACCCTCATGCATCGTACCTCCTGCAGAGGATCTTGAGTGTCGGGCCCATTTGGTGCCTGCTCCCAACTTTCCATGACATGGAAAATGAAATCCATATACACATCAGGATTTTGGGGAGGTTTGCACGACCTTGAGGAGGTGGGAATTGATGTAAGGTGCTGAAGTTAGGCCTTCCCTTAACCCTAAAATACAAGGCTAAGATTTGGCTTAATTCTCTAAGGCCAAGAACCATCAGGAATTGGCAGGGCTATGACCAGAGTTTTTGAAGAAGTTCTTCAGTGCACACAGGACTAATAGCTTGAAGAGGCAAATTTATACATTTGCAGCCCATGATAATGAAAAGTTCTACCAGTGCTGGGAAAGAAATATGGAGACCATCAGTGCATGCCCTCACCATGGTTTTGACACCTGGATGCTAGTCAACCATTTCTATGATGGGATGTCCCTTGCCATGAAGCAGCTTTTAGAAACCATGTGTGGAGGGGATTTCCTAAGTAAGAATCCAGATGAAGCCATGGATTTCCTCAATTATGTGGCTGAAACTTCTAAAGCTTGGGATAAGCCTAATCCCAAGGAGGCAGACAGGATGAGGCCACCATCAAATCAAAGGGGAGGCATGTACTTACTCTCAGAGGACATGGATATGAAAGCAAAGCTGTCCACCTTGGCTAGGAGGTTGGAAGAGCTTGAAATGAGAAATCAGTATGAGGTACGAGTAGTGACTAAGGCATCTATGCTAACTTGGCCATGCTTCAAATTTGTCGGTCAATGAGCACCAAGGAGAGCATTGCCCAGTGTTCCTTCAGTGAGGGACTTTGTGGTTGAACAAGCCAATGTTGTGGGCGATACAAACCTGACCACAGCCCCATCTGATGGCCACCTACATAGCCTTGTTGGAGGAACCACGAGCCTCTCCACAGAGCCAAAACCTCCTCCATATGTGCCTCCTCTTTGCTACTTGTTAGCATGGATCCTCATCAGCCCCAGCCACCCGCAATCCTCATCTCGGTTGAACAAGCTATTATGAACTTGAGCAAGGTGGTAGGTAACTTTGTGGAGGAACAAAAATGATGAATGCGAATTTAATCAAAGAATTGGCCTGATAGAGCACACTCAACAAAGAAAATGAACAATGCACTCGAAATTTCCTAAAGCATGACGACTATAATTTGAAATTTCCCAAAAATATGACAATTTGTAGTATTCAATATCAAGACTAACCAACCAGCAGCAGATGTAGGAAAAAGGGAAATTTCCCTCTCAGACACAACCAAATCGAGGAATTTGCATGAAGTAAGGCTCCTCCGGTGAGCCAAATTCTAGGATGGATGAGATCAAGGCAATTATCACATTGAGAAGTGGTAAAGAGCTGAAACAACTAACACCCAAAGCAGTGGAACAAGGCCAGGAGGCTAAAAGAGCTGAGTTAGAGGTGGTGACTAGGGAAATTTGCGTGAAAATAGTACCACACCCTTTTCCTCGAGCACTAGGAAGCTAAGAAAAGTTTATCAATCGGTGAAATACTAGAAGTCTTTGAGACAAGTAGAAGTCAACATCCCCTTGCTTGATATGATCAAACAAGTCCCCACATATGCAAAATTTTTTTGAAGGACTTGTGGCACATAGTGAAAAGGGGGGCTGAATGTTGTGAAGGCCTTCACAACTGAACAAGTCAGTGTTATCATCTAGTCACGAGACTCCGGTGAAGTATAAAGGTCGGGTTGTCCTACCATCTCAAGTTAATATTAAGGTACTTGTGTAAGGAAAAGCATTGGACTTGGGTGCAAGTGTAAATCTCCTCCCCTATTCGATGTACAAGCAGCTCGAGTTAGGAGAACTAAAGCCCACCTCCATCACATTGTCTCTTGTAGATAGATCCATCAAGATACCAAAGGGAACAGTGGAAGATGTTCTCATACAAGTTGACATTACTATCCGGTGGGTTTTGTTATACTTAATCTGGGGGCAGTACTGACGGGGGGCCAACCATGTGCTATCATTCTAGGAGACCATTCTTGGCCACCTCGATCACGATTATCAGCTGAAATGGTGTTGTTATGCAACTCACCTTGAAACATGACCTAGAACTCGACATCTTCCACTTTGAAGTAAAAGCACATGCAACCGGAGTGGAAGATGGCTGGGCGGTTGCATCATTCACACAATCACGGAGGAATAAGGGTGACCCGACGGGGATGCGGGATGTCTTGGCGTGAAGAATTAATTTGGTTGGGGACGAGCGGAATGATATGATATCAGACATGAACTCAAGTTGTTTTGATGATTGAGGGGAACAGTGAACCCAGGAGAGTGGAGCTTAAACCTTTGCTGTAAGGTGAAATATGCCTATTTGGAAAGTAGGAGTAGTGCAGGTTTTCATGTCCTCCACCTTTCGGCCCACTTCACCTCAAAGTAGCCCTCACATTACATTCGGGGAGAACAAACAGGCCCTAAAGATTGGGATCATGCGATCCCGAAGGGTATTCGCCCAGCAATTTGCACCCATCATCTACTTGGAGGAGGAGGCAAAGTCGATGCAAGGCGACCACAGAGAAAGTGAATCCCGTATACGGGAAGTAGGTTGAGGCGAAGTCTACCAAAAATTTGTTGTAAATTTGGTAGCTCATCTACCCCATATCAGATAGCACCTAGGTGAGTCCAACCCAGGTTCTGCCTAAGAAATCAGGGGTAACAACTGTGCATAATGAAAAGGGAGAGAAGATGCCCACCTGCCTTACCACAGGTTGGAAGGTATGTATTGATTATAGAAGACTAAATGAAGTGACAAGGAAGGATCACTTCCCTCTACCCTTCATGGATTAGCTTCTTGAGAGGATTTACGGTCACCTTCACGTTCTGGATGGCTATTCGGGATATTTTCAAATTATGAAATTGTTTGCGAGAAGACGAGAAAAGACCACCTTCACATGCCCATTTGGCACATATGCATACAGGAGAATGCCCTTTGGCCTGTGTAATGCCCCTGCCACGTTCCAGTGATGCATGCTTAGTATTTTCATGGATTTGGTAGAGTGCATTATGGAGGTCTACATGGATGACATTACCGTCTATGGAGGGAGCTTTGAAGAATGCTGATCCAACTGAAAGCATCACCCTTACGAGGTGCATAGAGAAAAACTTGGTGGTAGGCGGAAAAATGCCATTCTATGGTCCAACCGGGGAATTATCTTGGCATGGCCCCCGAGAAAAAGGGATGTCGAAGTTAATGAGGCAAAAAATTGACTTGATTTCCAAAATGCCCTCCCCCACAAATGTCAAGACTGTAAGACAATTCTTAGGGCATGCAGGCTTCTATAGGAGGTTCATCATGGATTTCTCAAAAATTGCCAAGCCTCTTTACAAACTGCTGGAAAAAGATGTCAGATTCATTTGGGATGCGAGGCTGTAAAGAGCTTTGGGGAGCTCAGGCTGTTAACACTACACAGTGGTAGGGCCCCCAAACTAAGCGATTGCAACTTCCGAGGTGATGTGCGATACAGCTTAATCTAGCCATTGGAGAGTTCTCGAGCAAAGGGAAGAAGGAAAGCCTTATGTGGCCTATTATGCAAGAAAAACATTGAATGAGGCACAGAGGAATTCTGACAGAAAGAGGCTCTTTGCGTTGGTCTATTCCTTAGATAAGTTTCGAGCTTATTTGGTTGGGTCAGACATAATCATATTCACGGATCATTTAGCCTTGAAGTACCTACTCACCAAACAAAATGCTAAGGATGGGCTTATAAGATGGGTTCTCCTGCTGCAAGAGTTTAACTTGCAGATCAAGGACAAAAAGGGTATGGAAAATGTTGTTGTCGATCACCTCTCGAGATTAACAATAGCACATAACACTCACAACCCTCTAATCAATGATGAGTTCCCTGAGAAGACCCTGCCCCTGGTTGAGAAGACACCTTGGTATGCCCACATTGCAAATTACTTGGCAACAGGGGAGCTACCAGCAGATTGGAAAGCACAAGACAAGAAATTCTTCTTTGCAAAAATTCACTCCTATTAATGGGAAGAATCCTTCTTGTACAAATACTATGCTGATTAGATAATCAGAAGGTCTGTGCATGAAGTAGAGCAACAAGGAATAATCAGCCACTGCCATGAGAATGCATGTGGAGGCCATTTCTCTTCCTAGAAAAATGTCAGGAAGGTGCTGCAGTTTGGGATTCATTAGCCCTTTCTTTTCAAGGATTCCCATACCATGTGTAGGGAATGCATGTGCCAAGGTGCAGGAGAATTTCGCCGATCACGTGATGCCTTTAAACCCGATTTTGGTAGTTGACCCTGGCTTTGGCGTATGGGGCCGGTGATTTCATACAGGACCATTCCTTCCTCCCTTGGATACCTCTACATTTAGTTGGAGTTGACATGTGTGTCAAAAGAAGTGGAGTTGGAAGCCGGTCCCTTGTGAGCCGCAGACCACGGGGTGGTCTTGAAATTCTTAAAGGAACATATTCTCAGTTGCAGGATCCCCCAAGTATAGAGATTAGTGATGGGTGCATTTTACCTTAAACCTTTTCAGAACCTCCTCACTAAGTATGGTGTCAAGCATAAAGTAGCCACCCCATACTGCCCTCGGACCGGTGGCCGAGGTTGGGCTAGCCCAGCGGGGGAGTAGTGATACGATGAAGTGGTGAACTCTGGCAAGAAAGTTGGTCTCTTAAGCTGCTGGACTCTTTGTGGGCATATAGAATAGCCTACAAGACCATTCTGGGCATGTCTCCTTATCGCCTAGTTTATGGCAAAGCATGTCACCTGCCTGTGAGTATAAGGCATGGTGGGCAGTGAAGCGAACTGGATATGGGCAAAAAATTTGGTTTCAAAGGCTCCTCGATATCAACGAAATTTGGAAGCGAGAATGATGCCTACTTATTTCAAAAAATTGCAAAAGATAAAATTTGTGAAGAAATTGGCACTGATCAGCTAATAGCCCGTAAACATTTCAAACAAGGAGACCAAGTGTTGCTCTACGGAGCTCAGCTCCCTCTTTCTAGGCAAGCAAGCTCCAGAGATGGACTAGATTCATTCATCATCCAGGAGGTCTATCTCAATGGATCAGTAGACTTGTTCAATTCCAAAGACAATAAACAATAGGGTGTTCAAGGTCAATGGGCAAAGGCTGAAGCCATATGCAGTGCAACACTAGCAGACAAGGAGGAGATCCCCCTCCTTGACCCCCCATGAATTCGAAAGACTACTTGAGTGGGAGTGGCTTCTACTGTATCTCAGAAGTCACTAAAAATTTTTTTAGAATTTTATTGCTTTATTCTTGTAGTTCTATTTATGATTTTCTCGATCCCCTTATTCTTGGCATATTTTCTTTTGCAAATTTTCTCACTTATAAGTATGCCTTCTCAAAAATTTTGGTTTTCTGTTTTGCAGGCGTTGCAGTAGGCAGGGGAGCTGTTTTTGTTGCTTGGAAATTTAAAGGTTGCGAATTTTAGCAACCTCGCATTCATTAAATCTCCCTTATTGTTCTACTTTTCATCTTTTCGCTGTGACAGCACCCCGTTTAGAAGCACCCACCATTAATCTTCAAAAAATTTTGAGCCAGCCATTTAAGGGCCATTAATTGGCCAAAACCCTTCACTTACCACCCTCTCTACATATAAACCTCTATTATCCTTTTAATTTCTAGTTTGAAGTCCCCCTCTCCACCTCCTTTCCTTCTCTTGCCCAACCATGGTGAAGACCCACGGAGGGCACACCTTCAGGCCTAGGGTGCGCCGCTCCTCCCCTACCCCTCTGGCTCAATCGAGGCCCCTACCACCGCCGTCGTGCCTGCAGCCCCTTGCCGCCGCGGTGTTGTTCCAGCCAGCTACGGGTGCCTCGCTGCCATGTGCGCCCCCTTGCTCTTGCTTTCAGGCGGAGTCCTCCTAATGGGCTCCTCCTCTGCTGCCCCTGCCCTAAGGAGATACCACACTAGGGTTGGCCCCACTCCACCCTCTCCGCCAAATCCTAGGCCATCCCAAAGGGCCCCACCATCCAAGAGAGCCCGGACCTCAAGCCCAGGAGAGTCCTCCAGCTCCAAGCCTCAGGAGCCACAGTCACCACCCCATTAAGGCCCTGTTGCAGCCCCTCCTCTGGACCTGTCCCCAGCCTCCTTCATCAGGCGGCCACCCTTCCACTGTGGCCCTATTCAAGGGAATGCTGATTGCATTGGGAGGGATCTTCACGACAAGGTTCATTATGATCTCTTGGCCTTTGCCGAAGACCCGGAGCTCCGAGATTCGATTCTTCTAAGGCGAGGTACTCCCTGGAGCCATTCATGACCCCGCGTTGGTTTTACTACCCTCGAGTGGTCATTGAAGTTTTTTATCACCGCGATGACCTCGGCGAGAGCCAATCGCGAGCAGCCGTGACTTTTCTCTATAGATGGTTGAGCGAGTTCTTGGACAGGACCGCGAATTTGCTTTCCATGCCGGTGGTCGCGCCAGCTGGTGATTACAGCGATGGCCCCATCCCTCGACCGGGGAGATGGATTTAAATCTACAGCCCGAACCACGGCGGTTAGGACCATCTTATTCGAGGCTGACTTCCACAGTGCTCACGATGCCCACATCTTGCGGTCTAATCTTTTTCCCTCCGGCGTATAGTCCGGAGATGAGCCGGTGCGGGCTACATCTGCAGCATCTCAGGGTTCTTGGTTCGGCTCGGCTGAACATCATGGCTTGACCTTGTTCTACTTTCGGGACAGTGATTCATCGCGGGCTGACGAGCTAAGTCCACCCCTCCACATTCCCGAGACTCCCTATGCCGGGTGTTTAGAGCACATTAAAGCAACTACTAAGCCCAGGGCTAAGTGTCGCCCAGCATTCTTGAGCCATCCTTATAGTTGATCGGTGGCGGTTATGCCACCCCATTCCTATCACCTCCACCTCGGGATCCAGGACAAGGACCGGTCGGCCTTCGACCTTCCCTACGAGAGGAATGACCACCTCAATGATGCATGCGAGAGACATCAAGTTCCTACATCCTCAGTTCATGCTCCATTAACCACCGCTCATGTGTCCTCTGCACCTCTAGAGCCCTCTGCCCCCAGTGCCACCCCTACAGATGTTGTTGGGCCCAGCACTTCCGCACCGCCTCCACAGTATATCACTATTTCCACCAGGGAATTTCTAACCATCATGGATGCAGGCCGCACATTCTCCTCCACATCGAGCATCGACATTGCCAGTACATTTCAGTGGAGAGGATGACTCACATTGAGGCTACCATGGCTCAAACCAGCGCCATACTCGCATAAGTCGAAGCCATCCTCATGCGGATTGAGTCACTACAGGCTTCTGCCGTTTATCTGTGCCTTCCCAGTTGCCGCTCCTTCTCGGTGGGACAGTACCCGCTCACGGCGAGCCACATCGGACCCCCTTGATGCGGCCCAGTAGGCTATGACGATCGCGACCCTCCATCCGCTCCCACCTGGTGGAGTCAAGGGACGGCTCTTCACTTGATTCTTGGCGGGGAGGGTAGCACTTCCTTCTCTAACTTTCCAATCCGGACCCCATTGCAGACAATGTCACATTTGGTTGGGGGGAGAGTTAGCGAAGGAAGTGACTTTTACACTTTTTAGTCCACTGTCTGTTTAAGCAAAGCCCATTTTGTATGTTTAGTGGCTTGTTGTTTGCTCCTTTTTGTGAAGGTTGTTTGTTTGTTTTGAAAAAAAAACTGAACACATAGTGACATACATTTCTATACATACCATACAACTCATTTTCTTAATTCAAATTGCAACCATTTTTGCCCCCATTTTTTTGGGTTTGCCTAGCAACTGCTGAGTTGGAAAATTGACACAGCCCGATACCATTGATGGATTAGTTCCATGCATGATTAAGTAGATGATCAGTTGAAGTCTCATGGTGTTCAACCTTCTTCTTCCACCTTTAGCTAACCACACACAGTGCACATCAGTTTTCTTCAAATAGGCTGAGAAACTGCATAGCTCCCTTACTTTGCAAAACCTACCCTAGTTTCGTTGACCACCTGTAATAGGTTGAGGACCCCCCCGAGAAGGATCTTGTGAAGTCTTCCAAAAGAAAAAGAAAAGAAAGAAGAAAGAATAGAAAAGCCGCCATGTAGAAACCAGGCACGGTCCGGGGGGTATCACAGTGAGAAAGTCTTTAAAACCCTAAAGTACAAACCAGGCGGTTGGGGAGCCACCGACTTAGTTCTCGCTACATGGGTAAATGGGTGAGGTTTAGCGAGTTATAAGTGTTGGAGTTTCGAAATCATTCGGAGTCCGGGGTGAAACCTGAAGAGTTAGTGGTCGAAAGATCCTTATGACTTGATGCCTTAAGCCTTAGTTGGTTAGGAGTCATCGGTGGATCCCCGTTACATGGACTTTGGTGAGGTCGATCCGTCCAGCGTTGCACCTATGATACAAAAAGAAATATGAAATAAGAGTGGAAGGCCGGATTTATTTAGGTTAGTCAATGTTCTAGGTCTTGGCAGTAGCTTGGTTGGGGGGAGAGCAGCTTAGCAGGTTATTGTTAAAAACTGATCACATAAACACTTAGATTTTGGTGGAAGTTTCAGGTCGATTCCATGGGTAGGATATATACGAAACTTGGTTATGTATGGCATTCTTTCTCCCGAGATGGTTGTTGCGCAGGGTCTTAGTGATTCACACTGAGGGTAGGGCATTACTTATCCATATACTTTTTGAGAATACCGTTCCTTTTGCATGAGCATAACTTGCCTGCTCTTTCCTTCTTTTTGTCATTGCTAAGGGTTATGGAAAGTATTGCCCTGTGGGAGTGATTGGTGCTGAATGGTGCTATTTTGAGCTCTGTTTATTGCAGGTTTTGAGCACTTTTTGTGTACTAATCAACTTAAATAACCCAATTGGCACACTAAGGTCCCGACTATACTACTGATCATATTTTGTGGTTATTTTTGTAGTTTTGCAAGCCAATTACACCATTATCATCGAGTCGACTCAAATACGAACTCGAACTGAGACTCGAAGCTACATCTTTGATCGGTGGCAATTAGAGCTAAATACATAAGGAGAGGGGAGCAATGCAGAGATTTTGCAGTGTTGCAAATTTTCGCAACCTGCGAAATTTCACAGGTTGCGAAATTTCGCAACCTACCCTGTTTGCTATTTGACCAACTTTTTGTGTTTTTTTTTTCCCAAACTGTCCTCAATTTGTTGTTTCATACTTTTTTGTAATTTCCTTGACTCTGAGCAGTATATAAGCCTCAGTCAAGCTCTATAAAATCAGTCAATCACTATCAATCAATAAAATTGGCGCTATTTTAGCTCTCCCGCCTTGTAGTGATTTCCCTCATTTCTCTACTTTCTTGCACTTTCTCTCACCTGCAAACACCCCTTGAGGATGACAACTCAAGGGATGCTTGGCTAAACCTCCCTCATCCTTGAAGAGGAGGGTCACTGGGTCAAGGTTCTTGAGGTAAAACATTGTCCTCCTTATTGCCAACGCAGGCATTTATTATCATTTATGTTTCTACATCTCACTTTAGGCTTAAATCCTTGTGATGTACCCTGATTGGCCAGTACTTGGCAAGCTTTAAGGCTCAGTGGATACTTATTGCTGATCGCGATGCTCTTAGTTTCATTTATTTGCCTCTACTAGTTAGATCAAAGGACCGATTTCCTACTTTAAACATTAATGGTTAATATTTATTGTATATTATGAGAAAAAACTTTTGATTCAGTTTTTATAGCCAAAGCGAAGAGATTCTATTCGGGAAATGACTGCAGGTCACATCCTCCCCCAGCCTTGAGGAAAAGGATACACTTGAACATTGATTGCCTTAGAACCCCAAGCCCGATTGGCGAAGCTTCAAGGAGTTCTCTTACACTTTATTTCACTACATTCAGTTTTCTGAAACCATCAATCCGCTTTTATAAAAACCCCAAATCAAGTAAAATGCCATTTCAATCAAGCGCCAAATCATTTTACTTGCACGAGAAGAAAACCCATCCACATGAGTTCGACTAGAGCCACTATACTGCAGTAGCTAGGCTACGGCAGTAGGAGTTTTAGGATATAAATATTGTTGATTCCAGTACACCTACTGTGGCATGAATCATTATTGCATACACATCAGGAAATATTTTCTTATCACAAAATGTCCCTTTACAAGTTTTTGGCGCCATTGCTGGGGACTAAATAGTCTTTGAAGGCAGCACCAGAAGTTTGGCGCACACACACTAATCTCATCAAAGAAAATGGTCCTTTACAAGTTTTTATCATCGTTGTCGGGGATTGATTTGATTTGAAAGAGAAATTAAATATTAATATTCCAACCAAAGAGAGAATTGCTAATTTGGACATTTTTTTTCTCTATTTTATCAAAAATTTCAGAAAATATACAAAAATAGTTTTAGCTGCAGTAGTTGAGTAAGCTACTGAAAATATTTATGAGCTTAAATTGATATAGATGTTTTCCATTGATTTAAGTTGATCTTAGTGTGTTTCTAAGAAAGAATGATACGCCGCTAGAAAACCAAACAAAATTGCCTTTGGACACATGGTGGAAGAAAGCTGAAATACAGGGAAGTAAAGTCTTTGGAGTCGGGTTGTGGCCAGATGAGAGATACAACAGGGAACACTCGAGGCGGAAGAAGCAGGCGGGAGGGGCCTCAGAGGCAAAGGACTATGGAGGATTTTTGGAGGCCGGTCATAAGAGACGATTACTCTACTATGAGGCAACCTGCTATAGAGGCCAACAACTTTGAATTAAAGCCAACTTTGATTACAATGGTGCAATAGCATCAATATACTGGCCATCATATTGAAGACCCCAATGAGCATATGGGGAGATTTCTGAGGATAGCAAATACAGTAAAGCTAAATAGGGTGAGATCTGAGGTGATCAAACTACAACTTTTCCCTTTTTTACTAAGAGATATGGCAGCCACTTGGTTTGAATAATTGTCATATGGATCAGTGAATAATAGGGAAGTGTTAGTGGAGGCCTACATGAGTAGATTTTTCCCTCCTTCATGGCTACCCAAATAATGTTGTTTCATACTCTTAAAACTCTGGGTTTTGAGCACTTTTGCATAGTAGTCAGCCAAATTGACCCAGTTGGCACTTTAAGGACCCTATGATGCTTCCCTAATCAATTTTATAAGCCGGTTTATAGTTTTCACAAGCTATAAATATTGAAGATAAGGATGCAACTCAAGCATGAAGAAATCAATTAACACTCCGAGTTACAGAACTAGAAGGTAGAAGGCAGAACGAGATGCAAACAAAGAAGAAGGAGCAAACCCCTGCTAATTTCGCAAGGGATGTGAAATTTCGCATGGCTACAAAATATCCTATCCCTTTTTTCTCCTGCCCCTTTTTGACAATTTTTTTTTTTTTTTTTTTGTTCTCTTCACATTTATCCCTATAATAGTATTTAGATTTGTTTAATTTGGTAATTTGTAATTTCGTTATGGCATACATATACTTACAAAGACAAGACTTTGTCTTGAGATTTTCATTTATTCAATTTTTGGTTTTTGGGAAGCAGGGCCAGAAAGCTCCAGTTTCTTTCGAGTTCTCATTTTCGCTATCAAACACCCTCAGGGATGACAACTTGAGGATAAATTATCAAATTCCTTCCTCCTTAAAGTAGAAGACCCTTTGGTGGAAGGATCTAAAGACAACCCAAGGGTTCATGCTTTTCACACAGAGTATTCACTATCATTCTTGTTCTTCTCTTGACTTTGGATTTTGTCCCTTGAATCACCTTGGATAGTGGTATTTGGTAACCTTTCAGGGCTCATTAGATGCTTAATGTTAGATCCATTGATGTTCGTTAGTTATCATTTATGAGCCATTGGAAGGTGAGTGAAGGAGACTTGTGTTTTTATTTAATAAGAACATTAATGGATAGTGAATGTCATTTTCAAAGAGATTTAATAAGGGTCAGTTTATAGGCTAAATGTAGATCCGATACGGAGATAACTATATGTTATCCTCCCCCGATATGAGAGTAAAGACCCAGACCCCTCATTTGCCTAAAAGAACCTAAACTTAATGTCCTGATACTTTAAGGGACCTCTTTCCATATTCCAATCTATTTTATTTTCAGTGACAACCATTAAAACCCACTCTTTTTATCCAACCCCATTATCTAAATAGAAACCACCAGTATAAGTCTGTCATTTTCACGAAGAAAACCCATCTCTGTGGACAATCCTAGAGCCATTATACTGCAGTAGAAATGCTATAGCAGTAGGAGGTATTAGGTATAAATTTTGTTGATTTAGGATACCCTACAGGCGAAGAATCAAATTGCGTCGTTGCCGGTGATGGTGCCTTAGTGCAAATGACAACCTGCTGAACACTTGTGATCTTCATCACAAGTTCTGGTGAATTTCTTTTCTCTTTTCATTCTTTCTAGCAGTTTACTGCTAGGTTACTTAATTTCATTATACTGTTTATACCTTTTTGATTTTTCCTTAACTAACACTGACCCTTTTTGGTAGAATTGTTTTGGTTTCTTTTTGGTGTTGTCCTGTGTTTTTCATGCAGGAGTTTATGTTCCAATGGTTTAGGAATTTAGGCAGTTAGTAAATCGAAATTCCAGGAATCGGTCCCAGATTGAGCCTTAATTTTAACACAATGGAACCTCCACCTGAAGAACAGCAAAGTCATTAGGCAGTGGAAATAAATCCCAATGCATATAGATCCATGAGGGACCACATACACCCTCCTTAGATGAGTGCCCTCTCCTACATTGTGCCTCCAACTGAGCAAATGGTTGTTAGGCCTTACCTTGTGCCACTTCTTCCCACTTTTCATGGCATGGAGAGTGGGAACCCTTACTCGCACATGAGGGAGTTTGAGAAGGTTTGCAACACCTTCAAGGAGGAGACTGTTACAGTGGATCTAGAGAGGCTCAAGCTTTTTCCTTTCACATTAAAGGATAAATCCAAAATTTGGCTCAACTCACGAGGCGAGGAGCATAAAAAAAGCTGGTGAGATGCAGGAATTTGCGAGTTTTGAAGAAATTCAACTCCTCACGGAATGAACTGACTTAAAAATACCTTCTCGACCATTAGAATGAAAATTTCTATGCATGTTGGGAGAGGTACATGGAAGCACTAAATGCTTGTCCTCACCATGGGTTTGACACATGGCTGCTGGTCAGCTGCTCTTATGATGGAATTTCTCCTACCATGAAGCAATTGCTAGAGACTATGTGTAGAGGAGATTTCTTAAGCAAAAATCCAGAGGAAGCTTTGGATTTCCTGGGGTATGTAGCTAAAGCTTCAAAGGGTTGGGATAAGACTGAGACAAACCCAAAGGAATGGAAAGAATGAAACCTCAACCCAGCACACGGGGTGGCATGTATTCCCTTCCGGAGGACTTGGACACGAAGGCTAAACTTTCAACCTTAGCTAGAAGGTTGGAAGAACTGGAAATGAGAAACCAGCATGAGGTGCAAGTAGTAGGCGGGACTCTTGTGCAGGCAAGCCATGTTTCATCTATGGAGTCTATTGAACATGCGGGAGAGTAATGCTCAACTGTTCTTGCAATGAGGGAGATGTTAACGGAACAAGCTAATGTTGTTGGTCAATTCAAACCATCAACCAATGCACAATATGGCAACACTTACAACCCTAGTTGGAGAAATCACCCAAATCTCTCCTGGAAGCCAAAACCTCCACAGTGAGCACCACCTGCTCTTCCAAAATATCTTCAATTTCTCAGCCATCACAACCACAACCAACTTCTCCAATTGAGCAAGCCATCCTGAACCTTAGCAAAGTGATGCATTAACTTTGTGAAGCATAAAGCGATAGATAATGCGATTAAATGGAGAATTGATCTTTATGGAAGCTGCGTGAACAAGAGAATAGATTGGTTCCATAATGAAATTGCCCAAAAATTTGACAACTTGCAGTATTCTATCTCAAGGCTCACCAATCAGCAGTAGGTGTAGGAAAAAGGCAAATTTCCTTCACAAACCCAACAGCATCTCAAGGGAGTCCACCAGATAGCTAGTGCCAATGACCCTAATTCTAAGATGGATGAGGTGAAGGCCATTATCACTTTGAGAAGTGGTAAAAAGGTTGATCAACCAACACCTAAACCTCTTGATGAAGGTAAAGGAGACCAAGATGAGAATTCGGAAGAATAGTGATCGGAAGATGTGATGAAAGAGCATGCCTCCACCGTTTCCTCGAGCACTTTCGGGAGGCCAAAAAGGTGAATAATCAATTGGGAATTTTGAGTGCTAAGGCAGGTGAAAGTCAATATCCTTCTTCTAGATATAATCAAGTAGGTTCTAGCATATGCCAAATTTCTCAAAGACCGGTGTACTGTAAAGAAAGGACTGAATGTGAATAAAACAGCTTTCTTGACATAACAAGTGAGCTCCATCATCCAATGCAAGACCCCAGTGAAATATAAAGATCCAGGATCTCCTACCATTTCAGTGAACATTGGGGGAACTTGTGTAGAAAGGGCATTATTAGATTTGGGGGCTAGTGCCAATTTATTGCCTTACTCAATCTACAAGCAGTTAGGATTGGGAGAGTTAAAGCCCATTGCCATCACCTTCTATTTGGCGGACATATCAGTAAAAATTCCAAAAGGGATAGTCGAAGATGTTTTGGTGAAGGTGGATAAGTTCTATTATCCTGTGGACTTATTTGTTCTCGATATCAAGCTAGTGGCTAAATAAGCGGAAATTATGCGCCTTCATACTTGGGAGGCCATTCTTGGCTACCTCAAATGCCATCATCGAGTGTCGGAATGGAGTCATGCAACTTACGTTTGACAACATGACACTGGAGCTAAACATTTTTCACTTAAACAGCAAGCCAAACCACTAGAGGAAGTTTGCACGATTATACAGTGAGGAGAACCAGTATGCTCAAGGGTACAAGGGTGATGGAGAGTATAAAGGAGTTTGATGAAGAATTATTTGCCTAGTCATATCAGCACCACAATTCACCCATCACCAAACAAGGCTTGAAAAAAAAAAGGGTTGAGTGGACTCAGTCTCCCCTGAGATTGTAGAGTTCACTCACTTTTTTTTTTTTTTTGGTTTTATTTTATTTTACATTTGCTTTACTCATTTTTTTTTTCTCTTTAGACTTTCTCTAATTTTAAGTTCATCTTTATTTATAACTCATATTTCATTTTCTTGCTTTTTATTTGATTTTATTTGATCTTTAGATTTCATTTGCAGGTTTGTGCTTAATTTCTTGAAGAAGGGAGGTCAAGAGGTTCAGCACTTGAAACACAGGAAAGTTCGCAAGGGTTGTGAAAATTCGCAACCCTTACGAAATTCCTTGAGCTAGCAGTTTTAATAAATTTCTATTACAAGAATTGCAGCAAATTTTGTAGGGCAAGCCAATTTCTCACTGCGAAAATTTCCAGGACATTTCGCATGAAAATTCCACGAAGAGAAAATTTTGCGGGAATTTATATACTATTCATTTTAGCCATACATAACTTTTCATACAGAACTTCGATTTAGGTGATCACTTAGTCTTCATTGAAATCTTAGAGTGTAGTATCTAGATATAATAGAAAAAACCTTTTAGAACTTATGATAAAGATGCAATTTTTCTAAAATGCTCCAACTGGTCACTATTGACCTCTTTTCTATTCTTCCTTATTTCTGAGAGTCATAACTTGATCATTTTGAAGCCCAAATTGAGTGAATAAGATTCTCTTTGGAAAGCTAAGTTTCCTATCCATCCATATACATATTGAAACCATTTTTCTTCAAATACAGTAACAGCCCCACGGTGATGATCCTCATTCTTACCCAGTTAAGTGATCTGCTCCTACATATGCTTAATAGCTGCTATTTTTATCTTTTTGTTTTCCATGCTTATATCATGATTATATTTTGCTCTATTCATATTTTGGTTTAACACTTTTCATCTCTTTTGTTTCTTATTTCATGCAGTTCCTCCTCTCAACA